>VZTX01014858.1:1007257-1241743 GCA_013400915.1 Pardalotus punctatus
AAAAAAAAGGTACCTGAATGAAGGTCACAACTGGCACGCACAGACTGGGCTTTTTGCATGACCTCTCCAAGGGTGTGAATGCAGTCCTTGGACATTCAGAGCCACCTGCAGCAGAGCCTGGTGCAGGGAACGCCCCAGAGCTGGGGACTTGCTGTGGCTTTCAGGCAGAGCCGTGGAATGCCGCAAGGCTGGAGAATAGTTAACTGAAGATGTTTTATATCCTTAAAGATCTGGGTGCTGGAAGGATGAGAACCAAATGTTCTCATCTACTTAGACTCACTTTTAACTCTTATTAACAAGTATTTCACTCACCTCCAGACCAGAATCTCACAGAGGGCAGATGTGCTGCCCTAGCAATGGACTAAGAAAAGACAGCAGTGACAAACAGCCTTTCACATTTCTTCAGTGATGAGAGAACACTTCATGAAATATGTTTCTCTGTCTGAATTAAATAAGCTTATCCTTTGGCAAACTGTTCTATAAAAAGTTTTGAGAGCCAAACATCTCTAAAACTGAGATATCATTAAAGCTTCTACAACATTCCAGGCATTGCCACCAGTAATTTTGTGACTTAGGATTGATTGGGTCTCTATTTAAGAATAAAAAACGAGTAGCGTGCTAAGAATGTTGACAAGGAGCGATATGAATCCAGTCTTATCTCAGTGTTATTGCTCTTGCCAGTCACTATCTTACTATTAAGATAAAGCAAGTTACCCCAGCCTGTGAGCTACTGATTGAAGGCTGGATAATGATTTCTGGATTTCTCACCACTGCTGCAATATTGGAGGGAGTCTGGAAGAAGATGGATGGGCAAATTGCAAATTTACGTTTGAGGATATGCACATAAAAAGCAATTTAATGAATTTATGTACCTGTTCATATATGTACTTCTCCCTTTCATTGGCATAAATAAATGGCATCTACTTTTCATAAACAGTTGTACATAAACATGTCATCTCTGCTTGGTGGAATGGCATTTAGGTGTGCAGAGATATTTAAATATAAAAAAAAAGACATTATTTCTATTCTGAACTGTTCTGTTAGAGTGATATATATCTCAATATTCAGAAAATATTGGTGTAGCTTGGTTATTGTGTATCTATAAGCACTGTATGCATATATGTGAAATTTATCTGCGCAAAATCCAACCCCATAAAATGTTTCATGCTTTTAAGTGGCTTTTGGATCAGTCCCAGTATATATTTCTTGTGTAGATGTAGCAGAATTTAATACTGGTTTGGTTCTTTTTTTCCTTGTTGGCTGCTTGATAAGTTATGGTTACAGCAAGCAGGAGCTGTGCTTGGGGAAAAGAAGTTATGAGATTCCAGAAATTTATGTGTTGCAGACAAAAATTAAACCAAAACAGTAAAGATTTTAGAAGACATGGAGGCAGTCCTCATAGGACAGTAATAGGGTATTCCAGTAGGGTGCTAAAAGGAATTTTTCCCCATACATAATTTAGATAAGGAATCTGAACTTCAATTTTTATAACTCAGATCCATTCCTTAGCTACCCAATTATTAGCAGTTTTGGAGTGATATTTACTTTTACTTGTTTTGTGAGAGCATATTTCCTATCAAAACTGCTGTGTGTTTCAAGAATCCTTCTTTTCTCGGGAAACTTTTTTTTGGTAGATTTGTGACCAACTCTGCAGCTTCCAGGTTCAAAGTTTGATGCCTCCCAAGTTACTGTGGCTTCATCCTCCAAGCTCTGTGGGGAAGCCAAGATGCGCTCAGTGTCCTGCACATATTTATAAAACATCTCACAAAACAGAGCAGGCACTGTGAGGCTTTCAGGTGTTAACACGAATTTTAAAAATTACAGAGATTTTTACTGTAGGTCTCCCTTTGAATTCAATGGACAACAACAAGCACCTCAACAAAATAACTCATTTAAACTCTTTCAAGGAGATGGGATTAATCTCCTAGAGATACTTTTTGAAGACAGTCTTTCATAGCACTATCTTACAATATCTGCAGAATTCTTAACTTATCACTGGCATTTCTTCTGTTTTTTCATGTTTTCCTAACCTTTGATATTTGGGGGTATTTTTCAAACATTACCAACAATACAAGTACGATGGATTCACTTGGAGAAAAAGCTGTTTATAAATATCTTGAATGTTAAGCCTATATCGAGTTAAAGAGCTAACAACAAAAGTGTATTGTTTATATATTCATTAGGTATTTACATCACACCACTCTCTCTATAGCTACAAAATCCCCCAAACCAGAGATGTTTTTCCTCCCACTGTTCTAATTAAGGTAGAAACTGTTGCTTTTATTTCATGATACAGACAAGATATTATGACTTCTTTCTTTGTTTTACTATTTCATGCGCTCAAACCACTGAATTCCATAAAAATTTACTTTGGTGGTTTTTTTGTTTATGTTTTTATTGGTTTTGTCAGCTCTGTTTGTTTTTTATATTATCCTGTCACTATGAAATCAACACTGTTCTATTTCTTAGTCTTGGCTTAGGCAGTGAACTGGATTCTCCTTCAGACCCTGCCTGCAACAGGATTTAATGTCAATGTCCACTTTTTAAACAGATATAAAAAGCAAACACTGTATGAAATCAGACACGGTGAAGGGATTGCTGAAAACCTTGATCACAGTGACAGCTTTTGGATTTATTTTAGTAACTGATTGCATTAAAGGTTTGTCTAACCCAGGTATTTTCCAGGTTTTCATTATTTCTTAATGGATTTCAGGAAAACAGTAATCTAATCTTTGCTGGTACCAATTATAAAGTTTGGTGTGAAATTCAAAAAAGGAAATTAAGGCACTGTCTACCTCCTGTGTGTAGGTCTAAGTGCGCCATGAAGTCTTATGTAGGCTCTGTTTACATTGCATATATCATACTCATATAAGCTGGCATCCTCTACAGGCCTCAAAATCCCTTGTAGACTATAAGCACGAGTATTATCTCAATTTTTTACACTTGGAAATTTAAGCATAGAGGCTAATCTGAAGTTCTGTTTAGCATAAAAGCTTTTCATCCAAGGTTTTATATTAGCTGCTTCTCTCTAGTGTGTTGGTATTTCTAAAGAATACATATATTATACACACAACACTTGCAAAGAATGAAAATTTTCCTTCAGCCTATACATAGAAACTGAGAAATAGGAAAGAAAAAGTGACATTTCTAAAGCTGGCCAGGTGATGTGTGGCAGGCTACACATCCAGCATCCTGTAAGTCTCCTTCTCATCTAGAGAGGAATCCTGGATTTATTCTTACCCTTCTGTTTTAACCAAGACCTTCATATTTAATTGTTTAATGCTGACAGATGTCTTCAGATCTGAAGATCACTCTTGTTGTGAGGAGCTTACTGTCTAAGTAGACAGTGTGAAATGGAATGCCTAAATCCCCATTCCACCTAAATCAGAACTAAGGCTTCAAAAACTGAAATCCCACTCAATGATCCAGTCTTCCTTATTTCCGGGGGGTCTACCAGAAAAGAAGACCACATTAATCAGATATCTCCTTACTCAGTACCTAACTTTAATTGCTGAAATTCACTCAGAAATGCTTGCTGCACAGGGTTGGAAGTCATCTCTTGCTGTAATTTCTGATTTTGCACTGTGCTGATGAACCCAGAGAAGCCCCAAGGCTGGGAATGGATAACTTGTGTGCTGCACAGCTCGGCATGATGTTCAGGGCATGAAGCATTTTGGGTGAGAATGTCTTTCCATTGTTCCATTTACACTACTGTAAGAACAAAAGACAAGAACAAAAACTCCCACGGCAAGGTGGAAATCCCTTGGCTAACCACTTTCCACTGGCTTTCATCATAAACTCTGACTTCTGGCATATGACTTGCACTAATAGGCATAAAGTGCTTCATCTTCAAGATATTCTCACTCAGGACAGTCCAAACTCTAAGAATTTGGCATTTAAAGTTTAACTTGAGCTCTGCATTTTAAGAGGCATCAATCTCTCCCCATTAATCATACATATTGGGTACAAACTTAGGTGGATTTGCTTTCCCCTGTTCTTCACTTTCTTTTCTCCCAAGGTTTCCATTCTCAAATGTTCCATAAGAAAATGTTAATATTTGACATTGAAATCCTCACAGTAAATATCCATCAAATCTCATGTCCTGTCATCTGTTACTTTTTGGGTTTGTCTGCTGACACCTCCTAAGTTCATGATTCGGAATAGCTGTTTTTAAGAATGAGCCTTGGGTAGAAATTCTGAAGGTGAGAATGTGGTTAAACCTCCTCAGCCTGAGGGAGTTCAAACCTACAGCACAGAACTCCCTAATTATTTAGGTTTGGAGTATTCCCAGGAACAAAATATCAGATTGGGCAGTGATGAGAGAGCAAGGTCTTCCAAGCAGAGAGAGGAAATGCTAATAGGAAAGGACAACAGAGATGCAAACAGCACAGAATTTGAAGCTCAGAGAGCCTCTGAAAGGAGGAAGCTCACGGGTGTCCAATCCATATCTCATTGATGTTCTGGTTTTTTTTGCTGCTGAAGTCAGAAGGATCATAATATGCTGATATTTCAGTGCTGCTGATTTTCTGCTCAAGCTGCAGCCTTCTCTTTACAAACGTGCTGTAACTTAATTTGTAAACTACTGATTATGAAACTATGCTATGCTATAACTAACATGTTAATGCAAAATTTTATCTCTCTGTAATGATTTTTATTAATCCAGAATACTCGTGTGTCTTAGCCAAATTATGAAATATGTCTGTAGTTTCATTGATTTACATTATGAATTACAGACTGTCACAACTCAAATTACTTCAGCGTCTGCAACAGTGCTTGGATTCACAGTTTCATTAAGTCATTAAGGTACTGAGATAATACTCAAATTTAAATCCCCCAAATGTGGAGACCTACTTCTATAGGGTGATGTGTGGTGTAAATGAGGTAAAACCAGAGCAAAGGCCATAAATTTTTGGGAATTTTGTGTGCAGTTAGCAGCATGTAGATCCCTGAATGTGATTAACAGTCTCATGCAAGTGAGGCAGCTCCTCTGGCTGTCAAGATTTTCACAAAGCAAAACCCAATTACACATAAACAGATCTTGAATTTTCCCTCTGGGCTTGCATTTCTCTTATCCATAGATTTTCATTTTTACCTTTCCCCCCCCCCCCCAGAATGTATATTTAATACATCTAAAGGTTGCCATTTTATTGAGGAATTCAGGCAACACAATCCCCTGGGTGGCTTTCTTGGGTCACATGTTGTACATGTTAAATTGAATATATTGACAGCCTATTATAGCATGCTTTGTCTTGTAAGTTAATATTCTGTTAGTTTTTAATGTATGTCAAATATGGATGGTAATCAGTTCTTGTGTTTGTCTTTTAATGTCATGACCACTTCTTTCATGAAGGGACAGATACGTCCTATAAATGCCTTGGGGCTACTCCCAAGTAAAGGATTTCATTTTATCTCAAAGGGCACCAGTGAGGGTCATGCAGGACAAAGTTCATGTCCCTTAAATTAGGCAAATAACAATTGCTTCTCTAAGTCATGCATGTTCCCTGCATAATCTACAAAAATAAAGGATGGCTTCTTAAGTCAGTAATTTTCTGCAAAACTGTCATATTTTTTAGGTCAAAGGGATTATTATCCAGTGAAGGGGCCCATTTCTCCCTAGTGACCCCAGAAAGAGCCTGTACTGTCTAGCTCAAATCCACTCAATTCCCGTCTCAGATACGGCAGGTAGGATTCTGCTGCTTTGGGCAGACACTCAGGGTCACTTGAGATGCCTTCTGGTGTCCCACACCTGCACGTGGGGTGCCAGACACGATGCAGAGCCTACAGCAGACCCCAGATCTTTTCATGTAGCAGTGCTCAGGGCCAGGCTGGATGGGGCTTTGAGCAACCTGGCCCAGTGACAGATGTTCCTGCCTGTGGCTGGGTCCATCATTCATTATCAGTGTTAGAATGGAGAACAAGACAATTTAGGGATTCCTCTTTTGGTTGTCTGTGGCTGTGACACTTCTTCTGAAAGCTGCTGGACTATTCTGACTGTCATTAAAAAAAAGTTTGATAGATTAGCCATACTGTGATCCCCAAAACAATATTTTCTCTGCAAAATGCCTCAGAAAACAAACAAACAAACAAACAAACAAACAAACNACAAACAAAAAAAAAAACAAACCAAAAAACCCCACCAAAAAAACGCAAAAAAACCCCCCCATACACATGAAAAAAAAAAAAAAAGAAAAATCTCCACAACACTAAAGCAACCAGTTAAATACTAGCAGCAAAGGAATTTTCTGTTTAGCTGCTCAAAGGAACAGATTTCCAAGTAACTTAAATCACAGTCTCTATTTGTACAAGTACTTATGCTGAGTTTGAAGGGGCCTTTAATCTAGCAGACAGAGGCAGGAAAAGGTCTAATTGCATACTGAAATCAAAAAGTTCAAACTAGAAATTAAGGGGAACTCATTTATTTTTTAACTGTATAATGAGCTATGTTACTGGGGCAAATTACTAAGTGTTATTGTAGTCCTTAAATCAAGATCAGATGTGCTTATAAAACATACATCTTAGTTTAACAACACAGAGATGGGTTTCAGACAGAAATCCCTGGATGAAGTATGGCCTGTGCTATCGAGGAACTAAGACTAGGTAGAGCTTGGACTAGTTAATCATAATGATCTCCTATGGTTTTAAAATCCACAATCCTATTAATTTCAAGCAATTGGTAAAATATGCTCATGTGACACTGAGTTTCCTAAAAGTCTTCAATGAGACAAAAAAAGCAACAAAGACTCAACTAACTACAGAATTACACATTATATAAGATGTCCTTTAAAATGCAAGTGGCTAAGAAACTTCTTAGCAGTTGGTTTTCTGTCCAAGAGAGTGGATCAAACTTTTCATAGGACCATCCTGATGCCAGTTTTCTAATGAGCACCTCAAAAATCAGATTAAAAAGCATATTTAAAACAATGAGTTTTGTTAGCCCTTCAGTTGTAGAGAAGTCCATCAGCAACCAACTTCAGCACCAGCTCGTGGTGGGAGAACAGTGGCTTGTGATATATATGATGGAGAAAAATCACATGCAAAGAACAGTAAGCCTGGATAGCAATCTATATGTCTATTTTAATGTGACCTCTACCTTGGGGAAGAGAGAATTATGCAGAAAATACAGAGACACTGCCATTACCAATGTAAAAAGCTCTTACCAATGTATCAGCTGGGATAAGTTGTGCTCAGAAAGAGCAAAATCATTAAATATTGCTGCTATCAGGCACCCTACAGTCTGGTCCATTTCTATATGTGTAGTATTTTCTGTCAGCATCAGTAGACTGTATTTTGGACTGCGGATGCACTGTGAAATCACTATGCATTATATTCATGGTTTTGGATACAGTACTTTTGAATTTTTGTGACTTTTATGCTGCAAAATACTCAAGAATGACACTTTTCTGTAATGGAAAAGGGAAAGCAAAAAGAGGTCTTTTTCACTGCATGCCTCTGGTCTTAAAAACATGTATGTGCAGGAGTGGGAGAGTGCATTTGTCACTGCAGCCACGTTCTTCTTTCTGGTGAGAACTGGGATGCAACGACAGCACTTCATTTCCTGTTAATATCAGTGGGTTTTCTAACCCTGCAGGAACGTGGCACTTTGCTTTTCACGGTAAGCAGGACTGCACTGGGAAGACAGCAATTATATTAACTTCATTTTTAATATTTGATTTCTTGCAAATCACAGAGCCTCCAAAAATGAAATCCTACGTCGATACCTTTTTTTCCACAATTTCTGCCAGAAATGTTTATTTTTTGTGTCTCACCGGATTTGACTCACAGGTGTCCTACTGAGTTCAGGACAGTTGGTAACAAGCTTACACAAGAAGTAGGCAGCATACAGGACATTTGGGGACAGCAAATGCTGAATTTCTCTTTGCACACAACTTTCTTCTGATAAGTAACAATTCCATTGTTTGACTGGGTGAGTTTTATCTACACAAGAATCACCATTTTGCCACTTTGCTAATTTTGCTAATTTCCAAAATCTCGTAGTCATGAAAATGTGAGCTGTGGGTCTAAAATGAGATGAGTCGGATATATTTGCTCCACAATTCCCTTGGCAAAGATGAAAATTTTGGTTCTAACCAACACATCTGTAACCTTAGATCCTGCAAATTGTCAAGACAGGATCCATACATATCTTTGGAATCATAAGTTCCATGGAAGTCAATGGGAACTAGCTGTCTAAATGCCTCATGTATTTGAGCTGTATGAAAGTATATCTTTCAGTTTGTTGGGTTCTCATTGACTCCAAAAGTTATTATTTTTGTTTTTAAACCTGGGCAAATGGTGGCATTCTTTGCCCTAGATGAGTATTTCATCTGTCCATAGCTTTTAATTGCTTTTGAATTGCTCCCTGCCAGTTATTACTATCCTTATTTCAAATATTAGTTGAAAAATATTTATAAAGAACTCAATCCATCATCAGAAAGACAGTTTCTAAAGGTAAGTCCACATGGCTTGCTGTGATACAGACCTAAAAACTGGCTTTTCAACCTGGAATAAATATTCTTTTCCCTGTCCTCTTCTGATTGCTCCATAATTAACACTAGGGAGACACCAGATTTAACTATCTGACAGATATTTATTTAAAATACCTTCTGCTGAATATATTAACATTTCTGTATCTACTTTCTTTAAGCAGCTTTGAGTTCTGCAATAAAATCAGACCCAGAGTTTGGTTATGTTAATAGCCTTGCATGGTGGTATAGATCAATTTAGAAAAAGCAATGAATCAGTCATCTGCAATATAATTGTGTGTGTTTACACTATAGAAATGTTTTTAGCATAAAAACACAATAGAAGCATATGAGTCACATCAATATCACTTAAGCTGGATAAATTCTAGAGGAAGTTCGCTGGAAAGGAGGATTTAGTGCTCTCCACATACATGTGCTGATGGCATGTATTTATGCATTAGCTGAGTTTTTCTCCTGAGACTCTGCAGAAAGGCAGGACTGAAAATAGCTGCTACCCATGGAACTAACTGGTTAGTGAATGCAGTTGTGCCACTCAAAAAGGCCTAAGTGCATGCAGTTAGTTTTATTGCTAGCTCTTTTGCTAGAAAAGCCTTTGTGTCCATTCTTTGTGCAGATATAATAGACTCAAAGAATAACAGAATACCCTGAGTTGCAAGAGACCCACAGGGATTATATACATGAAGATGCGTCTGGAATAGAAGAATCTATTACAGACGTGTTCTAATATTATTGTTATCACAATATCTGGGTAGTTTCATATCAAACCTTAAGGCCCCTGATTAAGATCTGCTATTCATAGTTCAACTTCTAGGGAAGAATCGAGTGTGTCATGCAATGCATTGTTTTGAGAGGGTTTTATTTTGTTTGGGTTTTGTTTTCAGCGTATATGCTGGGGTCTGACAAGATGAACACTGTTTTCAAAAATAGCCAAGTTGCAGATGGAGGAAATGATTTGTTTGTGGTATTCTCTATCAAAGAATTGTCACAGATAGATGGCTTTTACTCTAATATTAGAGTTTGCACCCAGTTCTCTGATTTAGCTGGGTAATAAGTATATACTCAGGCAGCAAGACAGCTCGTTGTTGGCTACATGTATCATGCTCAAAAGTGCAGAGGAATCCCAAAAAAGCCACTTGTAATTTGCACTCACGAAATCGGATACAGATCCACCTTTTTTTCCAACAGTAGCCTACAATAACAAAGGTTTTGGGAAAAATGCCTGGTTTTGGTTGAACATTTCTTCTTGCTGGCTATCTGCCACGACAAACACAGAGGGGATATAATAACAGTCATTTGGAGTTCTGTAAACCTTGTCATCTGAGGACCACAGAACGCTTTCCAAGTGTTAATTAAATCCTCACAACATCCATGTAGCCACGCATGGCAGATTTCAGGTTGCTGAGCTCTCCCTGTGACCACAGTGGCTCACTGGCTCTGCTGCCCTCGGGAGCCTTCAGACCCTTCTGCCCTGCAGACAAAGTTCCATCTCAGCCACTGCTCTGCCAGCCCAAACTCTGGCACTGTGGTTTCCACATAACTCCTTTAAAACAAGATGAGGGGAACTTTTCAGAGAAGCTGAACCCCAAGACTGTAATTGCAGTGGAGTTTTAAAACAGGTTAACTTGGTTTTTGGGGGTAATGTTTTATTAGCAGCTTCAGACACAGAAGCTTAAAAAAACACTCAGGTCAGTAGAGAGAGAAATCGTTCCTTAGCCCTGAAAAAGCACACAATACCTCCCCATGTTGCTGACTCCAAGCAATAAAAAATCATGAGTTCACTCCAAAAAGTTCTTTTAATAGTCTTTTTTGTCTGCAGGGTTTTCGCTCACTTCCTAGTTCTTGAGATATTACAGTTTTAAAGTTTCTTGAGGTGAGAAAAGATTTTTCCCACAACCATAAAGAAATGAAAACAGATATTCTTTTCAAGTCACTGGAGTCATTAAACTAGGGGGGGAAAAATCAAATATTGCAAGACATGATATAAAATCATGGGAGTTAGCAGCTTTGTTTGTTTACCTCTTTAACACGACATTATTTCCTCTTGTCAGTGCTGAAAACACGCTCAGGCTCAAACCCTGTGCAGAAAGAGCTTTTTCTCTCTTACTGCACTCTAATAAACATCTTGCAATGTGTCTTTGAATTCACCTGTGATGATCTCAAACAAAATTCCATCTGAATGCTGTTTTCATTTCTTTTCCCCTCCTGTGCTTACGTCTTTAATTTACTGAGTGTTTGTGTAAATAAGCCCTGCACTGTGCCCTGTGGAGAGACAGGCACGTCCACAGCAGGGAAGTTGGAACCAGGATGTTCTTTCGGGTCCCTTCCAACACCAACCACTCTGTGATTCTGTGGCTGCAGCACACCCAGAGCTGGGTTTTGACACCTCCTGTCAGGGCAGTTTGTGTTCTCAGTTCTGATCATCCTATGTTCAGATACCAGCAAGTCACCTATGGAGACAAGTGTCACATACAGACAACACTAAATATTCTCCAGGCAGCCTTTCACAAGTGTTTCTTTACCCTGAAATATCAGTGTACAGTGTTTTATATTGCTCATAGTACACTCTGGAAGGACAATAACTACTGCCTACCTTGTGATCACAGAGGAAACTGCACAATGTTCTCCTCCTGTATAGCAGAGAATAAAAGAGGTAGTTTTAAAATGGACCATTTGGAGGCCATAACAGCTCCAAAGCAGTAGCCTGGAGCTCATTTGCCCTGCCAAGAGACTTCTTTGGGCCATATTGCACATGCAAATTATAATGATATTTTTTCTGTGGTCAGCAGAAATCTGTGCAAACTGAAGGTGTTCTGAAATAGTCTTCTATTCCACTTTACAATTCAAGACAAACCGAATAACAAACTACATTTCCAGATATTGCTTTCTCTGACATTGTTATGATGAGTAAACTTCAACAGTGTTACATACAGCACCTTTCTAGGTTTATAATTAGGCATAAAACACTAAAATACATATTGTCTAGAAACAAATATTACTTTCTTTCTATTGTCTCTTGGTGATTGGCATGAAAGTTATGAAAGTCTCACTGGGTAACAAAATAAAACACCTAAACCTCTTGATTTGCTTTTAACAGCTAATATAATTTTCAATTTATGATGCTGTATTTTTGACTATCGCAAGGTCTTCCAAACTGTCTTAGAAAAAGATGCAGAAAATTTTAGTTGTGATTTTTTTTTCCCAGGGAAGTTTTACTTGGAAGTGGGATGCAAACAGCACTCCAGTTCCATATATCTGTCACACTACATCTAACACAGTATCTGAGAGCCTTCCAGCACCAAATATGGTAAAACAAACTAACTTTTTCTGTATTTTTTGTGTTCAGCCCTCCCTCAGAATTAAAGGTATATGCAGTAGAATGCTTTGCAGCGTGCATGTACAGAAAACATTATTTATGTGATATATTTGTTATTGGGGAAATTTCAAAGAAACATACCCTGCACATGGAATAGTTCTTGCTCCTGTGGGATTGTGATTCAGATATTAAACAGTAATGAAGTTCCATCTCATTGATGCATCCCCCAGCTGTAGCTTTTCAGACTTACTCCATCATTAGTAATCACAGTCTTTGTTGTAACACATAGTGTTGGTCACTATCTTTTAAATAATGATCCTCAAAAATCTAAACAGCTCCTAATTTCTTCTCCTGAGGCAGCCCCAGATGTGCTTTCCATCATCCTTTTTTCGTTACCCAATTTATACCTGGCCAAATGGCAGATCCTGCTTTTCCCTGTCACTCTGCGGTGCTCTGACCTCACCGTTCCTATTTGCTTCTCCTTCTGAACAGCCTTAAGGAGCTCCAAGGCCCAGCTGCCGAAGACAACACCTACAATATCTCCCACCTCGTTATTCTCTAGGAGCTATTTAGTGGAAACACAGTCATCTAGGTTCTTACAAATGTCAGAGTAAATGCACCAGGCAGAAATTGTGTCAAAACAATCTAGATGCCACCCACTTGCATGGGAAGGTTTGGGGACAGAGAGGAAGCAGTTGAAAGCAGATCTTTTGACTTTTTGTGCTCTTTTTGGCATTGTTTTATGTGATGTTCTCATGAGAAAACTTAGGGGAGGGACGGTGCAAAATCATTTAAGTTATTCATCAACAGCAGCTTGTTATCAAATTAGAGGGACATAACAAGCAGAGTTTCCAGGGAGCTCTGCTCTTCATTAGACTGTATTGGGAGTCTCCGTTAAAATCTCAACAAAGAAGTTAAGGCTGTCCACGAAAACCACAGGTGACACAACTCCCAAAGGGACAGAAACCACTCTGAAGGACAATATACTACCTGTAACACCTCAGTTGCAGTTCTTTGGCTCATTTTAGTTCTTCTGGAAAGCTCCCAAAGAGTATTGATTGCAATATGTAATATTTATTCAGATTTATTTAGTCTAAACCCAAGAACTCTAAGGAGATATGAGAAGTGTTAAAGAGATGAAAGGCTATCAGAGACAGAAGCTGATGCTGTGGACAGGACAAGGCACCCCAAGACTGTTATGGTGCAGATCCAAAAGGTAGTCAGGAATCTCACCCCACTGACAGGCTGGTGATCTCCTGTAAGTCTAGGTCAGTACTAGGAACTTATTTAAATTTCTTCTGTTCATTATAGCATCTGAACTGCATCACTGTCCCTTGTTCCATTTCATGTCCCAAGAGTAAAAACAGACAATTCCTCTTCTGGTAACCTATCACACAAGTGTGCAGGCTGGAAACATTGTGCATGAAACAATAGGTGTAGTAAATACAGTCTATAAACCAATATATAGGTCTCCTGACAACTTTACACCACTTTTCAACTTTGATCATAATTTAAAAGGTGGCACTTATGTGTATCATGACTGCTCTCCTTTCAAAGTCTTGTTTCTCATGAAAAAGATGCCTTTGAAGCTAACAGCCATCAGGGTATTGCATTAATGCTATATTGACTCAGCCCTTCATCTTTCCAAGGTGTATAAATTGAGTTGCATGCAGGCAGATATATGATGAGACCTTTCAAAGGAGATATCTGTGTGCTCATTACCATCACTACTACTCCATGTGTCCCAGAAAGGCATCATTGTGGGACATAGTAAAGCACAGAAATGAGGGACTTGGGAGATCAGACTGATGTTCCTGTCATGACCTTGGACATGTAATTTTCCCTTCCTATGCCTCAGTTTCTGCTTTTATAAATTAAGATAATGATACTTTGCAGACTACATTAATATCTGCAGATGAAAAGCATTGCCTGAGAGGCAGCTATTGCTATTATCTTTATAGGTGTTTTATTTGGGAAAAATATTTTGCACCCCTAACCGCCAAGAGCTTGCAGCTTCAAAAAGGAAACAGAAAGATTTTTCTTCTTCCTAGAGAAGCAGAGACACACAAATCAAGCACAATTCGTTTGGTCACAATGGAAATTTGTAGCTAAATCAAGTATCCAATTTGCAAGTCAGTGTTTTAAGCAGAGGCTTTTTCAGGTGTTCTCCCTGGACATTAAAGATTTAGTGAGAGTTTTCATGAGAGAGTGGATTTGTGCCAATATCCATGGCTAGAATTTTTCCCTTCGTCTTAAGTTATGCAGAAAACTGTTTGCTGATAGCTTGCTGGCCTGCCTGACACCCCAGAGGTGACCACAGAGGAGTAAAGCTGCACAGGTTGTAAATTATACAGATCCTTTCATCCTCTGAAACAGCAATCAAAATCTTACACAGCTTTTCCAGCCATTTATTTGAATGGAAAGTGCACAAGAAAGAAATTCAGTACCTGCTGCAAAGTGCAAGGGGTTTGGAAAGGTCCCAGGGACAAAGCATGGCCATTCAGATGAGAAGGAAGATCAGATTTTGAAATTGGATCAATAGACTGGGGTATAAATCATCCCTGTTTTGCACAGAAGCTTCCTTTCATTGTCACTGACCAAGGGGCAGATTTGGCACAGTATAGTAATTGCACATTTAACTGTTGTTGTAACCACAACACACACCTTTCCTTTTGATTCCTCTTTCACCTCAACATCTCTTTCTCCCTACATCCTTTGTTTCTGAACTTCCACATTTCATTCCCTGGTGCTGTTCTCCCCTTGAAATGTAGTGGGCCAAGCCCCATTCTGTTCACCAAAATAATCAATGTCTAAATAATATCATTGATACTGAAGTATTACATTCAAATCCACAGATTAAGGTAGCATTGGGGGGCTCAGATTTCTGACTCGTTTCAGGCTGTTGATGTGTCTGAATTGCAACAGACTGAAGAGAGCTGAGAGAAGGAGGTCTAGTTGAAATACCCTCCCTCTTGGAGCATGTGGGACTAGTTTTCAGACTGGCTGACTGAAACATGTATTCCCATTTTATTGCTAAAAGTTATGTGGACATCCAGTATAAATACATGTCCTTTAGATCGTTTAAATAAATATAAAATAATAGTAATAAAACAAAACCCACTTGTTTTTACACAGTTACAAAACGATCAGGAAGGAGTAAAGAGTATTTACAGGCTTAATAACACAATGTTGCAATTTAGGTTTCCTTTACAAAATACTGCCCCGTATCTACCATCTCATGATAAATAGAAGCTGTATCGCATGACACTTGTGAACAATGGGTGAAATGGATATTAGAAAAATCTCATTTATCTTCTGCTTTATTCCGTGATAGAGGTCCTTGTCACCATGGTTATTATATGACTAGCCCTAGAAAGGCCACCTCATTAGTTTTCTTTATCAAGATAGCAAGGTCTCCTTTAAAGGGACAGCACTTAGATTTTAGATTCAAATAGAAAATAGATTTCATTGTGTGAATGCTCCTATCTCTGTTTTCACTGCTTAAATACAGCTGTCAACCAGACGAAATTAACACTCCTGTGATGAGGACGGTGTTCCTGGAACAGAAATAGAAAAAATGGAATTTTATGAGCAGTTCACTTGTATTTGTCTCATGCATTTCCTTAGTGCATGTGGCATTTCTTTAGTTAAGAAAAAATACGCAAAGGAGAAAAAATAAATGAAAGCAACTTTCTGTATATTCTGTAAATCTATTTTCCCTTTTGTCTTTTCCACTCACAAATACATCTTCCTCTTGTCTGACAACCACTTTGAAAATTTTCCTCTATTGCCACCAAAGAAATCGTGTGAGTGTCAACAAATCAGTAATGATTTAGAATATGTCAAAGGGAATTCAACGTTTTTGTCTCTTTTCAAAAATCTTAATGACAGGTAGATAAAGTTGGACAACACCATCTCTATTGGCTTTCTCTGAGTTTTGATGGGCATTTTTCCTAGAACAAAAAGAGCTTGCTCCCTTTCTGCAGCAGGCAAGGCAGGGGAAGAGTAGCTGCAAAATCTGATAGTGCCACATAGCTGTATTAACCATGTCTAGTTTTCTGCTTAATTAAGAATGTTTTGAATTTAATGACATAGGAGATCAATGATTACAAAACAACATTGTTTTTTCTCTGTCCTGAATGATGATATAATAGCAATTAACTCTCAGAATACTCTTGTAGCATTAAATAGGTGATTAAAAGCACCGTCTCATTTGCTAACTCAGTAGAGAAGAGCCTTAGAGGTAAAAGGATACTGGGTCTGTCAATACCATTAACTTGCTGTATAAATCCCAATGACTTATTTAACTGCATTTTAAATAACGATAAAATTTTAAAATGCAAAAAATAATTGCATTAATACAACATTAAGGTTAGGAATTTTATAGTACAATATTAGGAAATTAAAAAGATAAGGCTCCTTCAGTAATAATCCGTATCAGGTGTGTGTATTCAGTGAGTAACCTGAATGATAAATGTATCTGAATGCGTTGAAAATATCCTAAAAATAATGTGCCAACCACATTTGCTAGGAATTGATTAGGTATGGGGAGTTTGAAAATTCTATCTGTCTTGTATTTACCATTTTGAAGATGAAAGAATTGAAATGACATTGTGGTTTTTCCTTGAAGCTGTTGCATGTCCTACTACAAACCTTCTGGGAGTAGTTTATCCACATGTAATATCCACTACAGTACTGGAGCAGTCACATTGCAGAAGTTTGCTACGGAAGTACCAACAAAGAATTCACTTCAAAGAATTTGCCAGTCTAATATCAGAGTTAACAGAGGCAGAAGACCCCAGAAGAGGAAGATAAAATAGATCACCACGGTGGATGGAGGGTCATGGACACTCTGAGCCCCTCCTTGG
Organism: Pardalotus punctatus; assembly: GCA_013400915.1. Taxonomy (NCBI): domain Eukaryota; kingdom Metazoa; phylum Chordata; class Aves; order Passeriformes; family Pardalotidae; genus Pardalotus; species Pardalotus punctatus. The sequence continues at coordinate 1,023,922 of VZTX01014858.1, forward strand.
AATCCCTTGGACAAGGGAGCTGCAGACTCATTGATTGAACCCCCAGTGCAGAGCTCCTTGTTAGGTTGCCTATGCCTGAAGTGAACTTGTGCTCCTTCAGCACCAGTTTTGCTACTCCCTTACTATCAGGGATTTTCCTTTTGGAACTTCCTCAGTGCCTAGGAAATAAAGAAATTTGAGATAGGAATGGAAAATGATGATTTCCTAACACTTCCTTTCTCTGTCTATTCCTACCTTTCCAGTCAAGCAGATGTTTTCTCTAGGTGATTCTTTTATTGTAGGGCCCTTAAAAGTCATATTCCTATTCCATTGGAGCACAGTCCACTCTCAAAAACATTTTGTGCCAGAAAAAATTCTGACACATCAGTAATATGTTTCATAATTTTTACTTCATTGTGTTGGTCCACGTGTCATTAGTAACGGATGCACATGAGCTGAAGAAATCAAGGAATCACCTGAATTTACAATCATTTTTAATTCCTAATGGAAATCTCCTGTCAGGGCTCTGAACATTAGTTTTGACTCAGGCCAGAGCCACAACAGCAGCAAAAAACAAGGGCTAGTTCAAGTCTGTAGGAGCTCGTGTCCAGACAAAGCAAAGTGGGGAATAAAAGCTGCAGAGATGGAATACAGATGTGGAAACATGAGGGGAATAGCCTAGCAAGTAAAGATAATGACAAAGCTGGGAATAGAATCAGCTCCACACACTCTCTGCTCAGGGCATAATCTAGCAGTTTTGGTGGGTGGCCATACTGGGAACCTATACAATTTGTTGATCTATCATGAGAAGTTCAGGAATGGGAAAAAAAAATAAAAATTTCTGGGCTTAAAACCACTTGTTTGAAATAATAATGCCATTGCATGGTGGGAAGATATTTTAAATGTCACTGCTATCCAGTATTGCGTAATATTGATCATGCCCATGGTCTGGATGACCACCACACAGAGCCAGACCAGCCAGTATAAATACCATAGGTTCTCATTACATAACAAATCTTTATCTATTTACCTTTCAGAACATTAGATTGATCTCCTCTGAACTCTGGACTTTTAACAATCATAAATAGTATTGTTTCCTGTTCATAGCAACTGCAGAAATACCAGGAATATTGCTGATGGAAAGACCAGGACCTTACTCATTACACCACCTGTGTACTCTTGAGAACCCTATAATTGAAACATTACATGTTGACTCACCTTTTTCTCATGCTGCATTGTGAATTCTCAAGGCTAGGGTTTTCAGTCATGGTTTTTCAGGGTTATATCAGTGAAACAGATTTTTAATCTATTCTGCTCTGAGACAAGCTGGTTTTTCTCAAGAAACTCCCAGTCTTTCCCAGTTATTTTTATTTCATTAAAATGAATGTTCTAAAAAATTCCTTTTTCTCCTATAGTCTAGCTTATTCTTCAGTAAAATTTTGCTACAAGGTTTTTTATTAACCAGGAAGGATTCAATAGTGTAGAGGGACTAATAGACATTCATGACTCTAGCACACTAGCATTACACACCGTGTTCCCCCCTCCCTCAAAGACCCCTAAACTGATTCAAAAAATAACCTTAATGATAACCAGGCAATGCTTTGGATTTTCTGGCCACCCTCGCTATCTTTTTTTTTCCATATTTCATCATTTCATGCTTAAAAACCCTGCTGAAAAATATGTCACCTCCTATAGGAATAGCTGGGGATATTACCAGAAATTATAGAGGAAGCTACTCACAGGTGAGAAGGTTACCCTTGAGTGTCTCAAACACTTCAAAATACATGAAGGTAGAATAAGATAAGGAATTATTATTGACAAAAATTTTGACTGAAAATATTTAATTCCCTTAATTCTTTGAAAAAACCTCTTCTTTTTGAGAAGGGGCATGCCATTCCTCACCTAAAGCTCCTGGCATCATTTCTAGCTTCTTTCCTCTTAATAAAAAGAAGTTCCAGAATGCTGCCTCCATATTTTACATATTTAAATAATGAATGTCTTCTGAAAGAGTGCATGAAAATTATTCTTGGCTTTGGTTACTAGAGAAGTTAACATAAGCTACTTAGATTACTATTATAAAAATGTTATTCAAATGTTTTTACTAATGTAAGTCCATATTGAGAGCTTGATCATGAATGGCTTTTGTTCTTCAAGTTCTTCTTGACCTGCATAATCCTTTGGTTTGAATTCTTGAGGGGAAATAAAAGCGCATTAAAGAAATCATGCTCTGTATACAAATAATTTTTCATTACTTGCATAATGAAGGAGTATTCCTTCCTATTATGCACTGCTTTCTTCTTACACTGAAGTATTTCTTCACATCCAAAAAATATAGAGACTCGAGTCACCAAGGTCTGAAGTTTGACAATGTGTTAAAGTATTTTTTACTGCAGTAATTTAAAGTAGGCTGCACCAGTTGCTACATTTTTTCTCAACCATAAGATATTTCCAAAGGGAAAAAAATACACCCTGCCTCTTTTGCTGACCTATGAACAATTTCTCAACTGCTTTCTAATTAAAAAAAAAAATAAAAAAATTAAGAGATGTAAGAAAATAAAAACCAAAAACAGGAGACTAAGGGAAGTCTGAGAAAGTATCAGAGAAATCTACATTCTACTGAAGAGATGACAAGATACTTCAGATTTTGAAGGATACTCTGCTAGCGAAGTGCAAAACTGGACGGTGGAAAGACAGGAGACCTTTAGCATGTCCACAGTGCCATGGAAATTCTTCCTGCCACAAAATGTCCCTTTTTATCTTGTAGAGTTTATCCTGTGTTGGTGACTGTTCTGCTGTTAGTGATTAAGTCAATGGTTCCGGTATTATTAGTTAATCAGGAGAGAATCCCATTTTCAGATATCCATATTCATTCTCATAGACGATTATCCTCGGGAGTTTTATAATGGTTTGTAGTCATCAGCTGATGTTAATTACGGAAGAAAAATATTTCAGATGAAAGAGAGATGGAGATTGAGTGGATTGAGCAAGGTCACTGAAGTGATTTGGGGATTACTTTCCCAGTCCAATTCCCATGTCACTCCCAAAACACATTCGTCTGCAGGAAGTATTCTTCCCTTAAAGACAGAAGGCATAAATATTACTGTACAACTTTACTGTGGGACTGTGGTAGTGTACTGCCACCCTCTGCTGGAATATACATGGACCAAGCAATTTGTCCACCTCCCCATATCTATTCAGAAAGAGCAGTATGGATTCTATTATATTTTCTTGTTCAATAGAGGAAAAACCTGAAAAATGTGGAAGGCCGATTTGGTGTTATGCTTAAAAAAAAAAATCTGAATCTGTTCATAAAAAATTTATTACAAGACTATTGTATACTAAGTACATTAAATTCAATTTCTACAACTCTTCCAGATGAAGTAATGGTAAGAATTTTCTTGGAATTTGGTTAGAGGGCTTTGATGTTACCAGTTGCAGAACTTGATCCTCTAGGAATTCAACTTTATAATCATTATGAATGCCCTTAAGCTTCCAGTTATGACTTTTTGCAACCTTTTAAAACCTTCTAGAGAATCCTTAAAATCAGAAAGATGCACAAGATCAGCTACTGTCCTTTCTTTGTATGAACCAAAGTCTATTTGGTATTACTCAGGTTATAAACTAGAATTTCGTACTTTGTTAGAGTGGAATCAGTCTTTTGAGTTTCAAAGGCAAAAAATTAAGGTGTGTTGGGATAGGCAAGAGTAAATTATTTAAACAAGATCAAGAGATCAACAACTTTGCTTATGTGTTTTCTCCAAAGAGGTACAACAAGGCCATTTTCAAATGCAAGGGATGGAACTGGGCACCTCCATTTCTGCTCGCCCACTTCGGTGGTTTTCATGGAGGTAAACAATGCTCAGTCCTCTCCAAATATCAGACTTCTCCAAAATATTCAAACCCAACACCAACAGGTAGAAAACCACTTAATCCCTTTGAAAGCTTATTTTTCCATCATCACTAATGTGCAGGATGAGTTCAGCTACTAAAAAAATTTTAAAAGTAGCAGCTATTAAGATTAAATTCTGACCATATGGGAGTTACAAGAAGGTCTCAGCGCAGGAATATTCCATCATGTTAATTGATTACTGCAATATGTTGCACATGAGGAGAAGGAAGGAAAAAGAATGTTATGAAGATGTTCCACCAGGTCCCATCTTTGAGTAATGCAGATTACTGAGGATTTATTGCCAAAGAATTTACTGCTTTATTCACATTTGGCTCTGATTTAAGGATCTGATCCAGATTCTTGAAACAAATGGTAGACAAAGCCTTGACTGTACTTGAACTAGGATCTTTACAAAATGAATTTAAATACTAAAAACAACACTTTGCTTATTTAGGACAATGAGACCTTTGCAGTCCATAGCTCTTGGACAACACTGACTAAAACGATCCTGCACTAGGGTACTCTCATGACCACAATCTCCAAATGACCCCCTAAAGTTTTTTTCACTGATAATATTTGATAATTTCGATTTATATTAGGCAAACAAAATTAGGAAACATTAGTTTGGGTAATCACCTATCCATAAAGTGTTGTCCACATTCACTTCTAATTTATTTCTAATCCAGGTTGCATTCATTATTCTTTCCATACAAAAATGCCTTCAGTCTGTGTTTGAACCTTAGCTATACCCAGGAAAAAAACCAAAATAAAGGCAACTATAGTGCAAGCAAGGGAAAAATCATGTGAGTTTGGAAGGGAAAGTGTAGCATAAGGAGAAAGTTGGGTTAACATTGAGGCTCTGTATTTCAACATCTTCACTAATAATTTGCAATTTAAAATCAATTCAAATTACTAACATGAGAGAGCTTTCAATGAAATCATGGTGACTGGACTTATGAGGCATCTGTGCCATAAACTGAAGCTTAACTGCATTACTGTGGTCAAAATACTGAATTAAAGGGAGTCAGGAGGGGGACAAGGGAGGAGAGGCAAGAGGTATCGCCTCTAAAACTTCTATAAATCTAACCTCCCTCCTTCCTGCTGACATCATTAGATTCCTGCTTTGCCACTGAATAGTCTCAGGTAGGGTTTTAGCGTTTGACAGATGAAGGCAATTTGAGGATTTTATACTTGTGGATATATTGTAGCACTTACGTGGGACTTAAAAGCATTTTTCTTGTAAATCAAATATTACCTTGGAAAATAACAATACTGGCAAATGTAACCAGTGAGGTGCCACTCAAGACTACAGTCCAGTTTTAGTAATTTTGCTCTTTGAGAATCAAAAGCTTTTAATCATGCCAGGCTGCCACGGTTTGGGTTAAAATTCATGGGCATTTACAGATATTATTTTGGCCACTGGATAGTTCACTTACTCATACAACAGAGACTCTATTGAAGTCATGGAAATTTTTGTGTTATTATTTTTTGAATACACTACAATAACTGCAAAGTTCAAACCTACCCGAGTTCATGTGTGACAAAGTTACTGAAAAATGGAATTAATTTACAATGATTTTGTGTCTTTTGTTCTTCTGTATTTTGTCTGTGTTCTGTGTATTAGGAATTGATTCCGTATAAAACCAGAATATTTTGATTGCTTAATATCTTCATAGCAATAGCTTGTGTTGACTTTTGTATTAGTGTTCTAACCTTGAATTAAGTAAATAAATGAATTCATTAATTTATGCTGTTTTTAGTACCCAGTTAAGGCCAATGTGGTCTTATCAGAGGATACAGGCCAACAATTAACTGCTTAGAGATTCACTCAATAAGACAATTCTTCATTTTTCAGATGAATTATCCAGTAAATACCCATGAGATACCGGTCCAAAATATAAAACCAAAGCCATTAGAAACTAGTCTTGGGTATTTCTTTCCTCCTAGGTTTCAGGAGAAGCCTAAGTGCTGGCAGCAAACATCAAGTGTGGTTTCTGTTTCCCTCCTCTCCTCTGCATTTATGCAGTTACCTGGCATTGAGAAGGTTTAGAAGGCAAGAGGGGCAAATAATGTACATAGCAGACAATTAAAACAAAATTAGAAAATGGTACCAACTAGTTGCTATGGCAAATAACCTGGAAAGATGTGTTTTACTTTCACGAACATCTAAGTGTGATTTTACAGAGTACGCTGCATGAAAGCCTAAGCCTTTTGAATATTCCTTCAGCAGTAATATTCCTCCTGTTGACAAATCTTTTAAATACCATAGGCAAGCATTACTTCATGCAATTTCATTACTTTCATGCAGATTTTCAGAGGTGCCATGTGAGAACACATGCATCAGACCCAAATCCACAGGAATGCCAGGGATAAATGCATGTTGCCAAATCATGGGAAGATCAGAACAGTTTTTAAGAAGCAGTCTTCCTGGAATGTGGATTCATTTCTCCATAAGACCATTTTCCAGACAGATCTATTTCTGAGTATCAAGTTTTGAGTTCATCTTAGTTTGTATTTCTGAACCCATGACTGTCAGCCACATATTTGAAAAGCCATCTATTTCTCAGGCATTTAAACTAACCTGTCCATGGATATGCATGGCTTGTAAACCTCCTTCCATATACCAATCTTAATGAGATTTTGCTCTTCAGCCTTCCAGTTACGGGCAAAACAATCTGGTTTTGTGACTCTGGTGTGTCTGCTTCGAATGTGAAATAGGCTGGCACGTTTCTGTCTCTCACTTTTGTATCTGGGTGACAATGTACGTTATGCACAGAGAAGCACAGTTTTAAATCAATAATAAAAATACTTTAATCTTACTTTTCTGGATTTCATTTACTTTCAGGTATGTGTAAGGATAAAAAATTTACCAAAGTGCCATCTAGAAAATGGAGCTCTTAAAAAAAGAAATTTTAAATCCCTATTTAATTGTTAATAGTAATTGTGTCCAAAGTAAATCCCATTTAATATGGACTAGACGATAAATAGACTATTTCCAGTTTAAGCACAATGCCAAACAGCACAATAGATTTCACATTTCTCTCCAGGTGTGTAAATTGTTAATTAACCAAATTCAATTAGTTAAGTGAAGTATAAAGGACTGTATCATGATAATGCTCAGCATTTAGCCTTTCCCTTTAGCTATGGATTATTAACAGTATGGAATGGCTCATGTGCAGCCTGAGAACTCATCCCCAGGCTCCCTGGGTGCTGGCTGTGGACATGCTGATGTGACTGCCTGTGCCTGAGTGACTGCACGTGGCTGAACCATTCTGGCCAGCTGACCCATGTAATCTGACCTTCTGCATGTTGCACTCTTGTAAAACAAGGCAAATACTCTTAAATCACCATCGGGACAGTTTAACACATTTTAATTTGCATTTACAAGAGGTGACAAATGCACTTAGAGTCAAATTCTGGGGAAGTTTATCAAAGAACCTTTATTTACTGCGACCAGCATGTGAGCACTGGACCAGATGATTTTCAAGAGGTTCCTTCCACCCTAATTTTTAACCTGCTATTCTAAGAATTGTTTAGTCACTAAGAATTTAGTAACTAAATTAAATCAAAGATTCTCAAACAGTGAACTCTGACAGCCAAAAGTAAGCAGACTATCTCAGAGTAATGATGTGATCACTCCAGTGCTGATGTTACAGTGCATCTTAGAATCATGGACTCAAGTTTTGAAAAGATCTCTGTGATTATCGAGCCCAACCTTTGACCAAACACCGCCACGTTAACTAGATCATAGCACTAAGTGCCATGTTGAGTCATTTCTTGAACACTTCCAGGGAGATGGTGAATCCACCACTTCCCTGGGCAACCCTTTCCAGTGCTTGCTTCTTTTCAGTGAAGAAATTCTTCCTGATGTCCAACCGGAACCCTCACTAGTGCAGCTTGAGGCAATGTCCTCTTGTCCTATCACTGGTACTGCATGGGGTTGTTGTGAAGGAACTCTTATTTGAAAAGAAAGGGATTTCAAGAGCCAATAAATAAATAAGGTGCCAGCACAAAGGGGTTATACTGGAATGTTTGTAGCCCAGACAAGCTAACCTGTTATGTCCCTGAACTGCATGAAGCTTTTAGTGCTGCTGAATGATCTTTTAAAGCTTACCTGGAGCAAGAATAAATTTTTGAGGAAGGAGATGTGGGAATGGCGATATTACAGAACTCACTGGTGAGGTGGTGGTTATAGCCCCAAGCTTTATAGGTTTAAATCTCTGGATCCGTTATTGGACCGTATCTATTTTATAATAACTTGATGATTTTTCTTGACAGACTGGCGGCCTCAGACAGTTCAGAGTAAAAGTCTGACTCTGTCCATCTAACTATGGAGGTTGGTTCAAACCCAGGAATTTTCTGATCAGACAGACAAGGAAGCCCAAAACAGACACCCTAGAAGTCAGATGACTCAGAGGACTTAGTGCTGGACCACTTCCTTATCTCATATTCATTGAAAATTACAAGTACACATGCTCTACAAAGTTAAGCTAAATTAAAATGGTTTTATTATTGATTTAAAAGATTCTAAAACCTCAGAATCACATGCAGAACACTCACAGAGAGTGTCAAAAATTGAATTCATTCTTTTCAAAGAAAAATCTCCATTCAGGAAAAGAAAATCAATTTTTTGAATGTAGTAGGCAGACAGATCAATTTGTTGTAGAGCTGTTGCTCAAGGAATCCTCAGAGTCTCATATCACTCAGGTTTAAAACAAAATTGACCTCATTTAATTTTTTTTAATATGTAAATTATGGTGTCATCTGATTTCTGATATTAGTCAGTCAAAGAATGGGACTGCACCACAAGAATCAGTTCACAGTTGGTTTGTGGAGGTTTTATTTATCTTGGTTTAACCTTCATTATGGTGGTATTGAAGAGCCCTTTTGAGAGCCTGGTTCTGTGTGGGCAGGTAAGGAAAGGGATGGACATTGCATGAGGACACAGCAGACAGGGAGGAGGCAAATGGGAAAGGTTAGAAATGGATACACATGAAGTGAACAGCAATTAGGGGAGTAAAAAGGACTTTTAGTTCATGGCTCGTTTAATTAATAAAAGAAATAACTCATAGGCACCACGCCGGAAGATTCAATTCTGGGAGGTTTTCAAGCCACAACAACGCAAAACCAAATAGAAAAATATAAAAAGCCACCAGACTACAAAACATATGTCAATAATTTTGAAGTTATCATTACCTATTCACTAATAAAATCCTTGGTAGTTTCACCCTCAGGCTGGATCGCTTTAACACGAACCGTAAAATTCCAAACAAAATTTGTGACACCTGTCACAGTTGACTTTGCCTGCCTTTTGGGACTCCCTAACACCAATGTTTAGCTCAAGATTTTCATGGACTGCATATTCATGTAGGATTATGCTTTCCTTGTCCTGAATCAGAAACATAAATCTTATCATTGGGGCTGCCTGAGAGTCTCTACATCACTGTCAAACTTCTTTCTCATATGATCTGAAGTTGGAGAGAAAATAAAAGGCTACATTTTATTTAGACTAATGAATGGAAATTAAGCTTTGAATATTTCATATGGACTGAACAACAGTGATTTCTCTGTGTTGCTCATAACCAAATGTTATTCATTCCCTACATTAAAGATCCTCCTAAGTAGCCATTGGCTCAGATTTAATCAAAACTTCATTCCTCAAATGGGGTAATGCCCCATCCCTGGAAACATTCAAGGTCAGGTTGGACTGGGCTCTGAGCAACCTGATCTAATTGAAGGTGGCCCTGGTCATTGCAAAGGAGTTGGATCAGATGAACTTTAATAGTCCCTTCCAACCCAAATCATCCAATGATTCTATAAAATAATTTTCTGCAAAGAAGCACCAGATCAGTCACCACAGGGATAGTAACTGTACCCACCTCTCAGTATATCAATAATTTTCTTTCCTTGCAGCTTTGATGGGCAAGGTCTGTGTAGGAGCTGGGCTATAGCTATCATCCTCTGTAGCTACATATTTCTTTGAAAGAAATAAGATTCAGTCCAGTCATTTTATGACACCTCTTGACTTCCATGGTGTTGGTAGCATGATAAGGTTTTGCTTTCTAAATGTAGACATCTCAAGTGAGTATTAAGAAACTGCCTAAGGTTTTTATCTCATTCACATATAAGCCTGACTTTGAGCATCCAAATAGACCTTTTGAAGTTAGAGGGAATTTGTAAGTGACACCCTACGTGTGATTTAGCCCAATGTGCATTATTGGAACACTTAATGATTTTTGTCCTGACCATTTTAATGCCCGTTCTAGCATCTGTCATGCATGAAATTCCTCTTACTGACACACTTATGTGGATAATCTGGCATTTAACTCCTATCTTTACTGAGTCAGGTGCATTTTGCTTTCATCTTTATTCTAAGCCAATATGGTGTTTGCTGATTACCTTTATCAATCTCCCTGTGCTAAATTTGAGTATATTCACTAAACAAACTGCACTATAAACAACCTGTTTGGTATGTAGATAAGAACTGGATCCTTGTAATCCCAAATTATTATTACTTCAGGCCCCAAAAGTGTAATTTAAGATCAAATCATGAATTGGTATCATAAATGCAATTCAACAAGGAAAACCTGAATGATTTTCAGATAAATAAAAACAGGATAAATCAATGTAAACCTGTAACAATTTTGCTCACATAATTTAGTGTATTTAATTTAATTTTAGATTTTTCTTTGTTAGGTCTACAAGCAGAAAGAGCTCAAGGTGTTACTCTGCTGAACAGGTGAGAGCCAAGTTTTCCCTAGTACTTCAGAATTTTGAAACAATTACTTGATTTTTCTGCTGTGTATAATAGTAACATATCATATCATACCATATATATTCTAACTTCTATACTATTATTTACAACAATTCTGTGCATTCTTTTCTGTGTGTTTTATTTTCCATTACACAACTGTCATAGTTCATTTCCATTATTTCTCATGCATTTAATACTCATTGTTTTACTTGTTTAGGTTAAAAAAAAAAAATTAAAAGCACCAAAAAAAAAGGCAGGATTAGCAACAAAATATATTTAAGTGGTAAGGAAAAAAAAACAAAGGGAAAAAATCCTCACAGTTTGATGTGAATTGAAATGTTGATAAGCAACAAAATATACATCATGGATCAGCTCTGTAAACATCCCCAGTATATTGCTCAGTGTTTTGAATATAATTTCTGCATTCTCTTGCCTTCACTTAAATATATACAGATGCAGGCAACAAAGTAATGTATGCAACCTTAGTATTGTCTACTTGTGGTCATGCAAACCTATCAACAGAACTTAATAAATAACTGAAATGGAATTGTGGACTCCTAAATGTGGTTAAATTATACTTTTTCTTTCTGTAATAAGGGTTAAATTATGTTTACAAGAGCTGAAGAGCTAGAAGAAAAGTGACAGCTAATATAAATATTTGCTTGACCATCATTTGGTAAATATAATTTTTTCCTTCTTTCCTTAGATATTCAGCTCCTTTCAACAGAATAACAAGGAGTAGGTAAGTTACAATGATGAATTATTCTTTCCAGTTTCATGTTCTATTTATAGCCTTTTCATTCATTAGAGCTTTTAATTTGTCTTGGGTTTGCTTGTTTTCACGCTCTCGTGTACTTTTTACAAAATAATTTATTACAATTCATATTTCTTTCTTTTCAAAATTATAATCCAATTACTTTCTCAGTAAACAAGAATTCCTCCTTTTTATGTGAAATGAACTACCAGCCAAAGCAGTTCCTGATTAGACAAGCTAATTTTGAAAGAACAGATAGAATCAAGCAATGAACTGGATAAAAATAATAATGGAGCATACCTTGTTAGATAACAAATGGAACAGACTTTGGAGACAATTAATGCAGGAGATACTTAATGCATGTTAAACAAATTTTGTCTTATTTATTTGCTGCTATAAATCATAGCTAGTTTCATTAAATAATGTGCTTTAACCACCCAGCTTACATCACATTTGTGTAAACACATGCTGTGTTGTTTACATGGAAACCCCAACACCCTTTGCAGGAGGGTGCGTATATATTTATAGACAGACATAAATGTAGACAGATCAATCAACTGATTGATCCAAAAAGGGAAACTGGTCTAACAACATTTGGGATAAATTTTGCAGTAAAATATTTGGTAACTTTGTCCAATGGATAAATATTATTTCTTCTACTTTGGGTTTCCAAATGACTGAATTACAGACTGAGGGGTCATTACTTGTTGTTTCAAGACTTACACAAAAGCAGCACTTTTTATTGGGCTCGTTGTGAACAGAGGTGTGTCAGGCCTTGTGCCTCAATGTCCTCCCCTAGAATCATTCCTATCACCTCGAGTCTGAGGAACACCTCTTTCCAGTCCAGTTGGAATAGCATAAGGATGAGATTACTTATGAATATGAGAAAACACCTTCCCCCACTAGCATTACATCCAACTCAAGTTTAAGAAAGAGACATCAAAATTACTTAATTGTGTGTGCTGACTTTTAAAGACATCAGTAGGAAGGCAGCCCAAACCTTCAGTACCATAAACAGTCAACCTTTAGCCTTGAAGAATCGAAGCGAATCATGAGTCTTTACCTCTTTCTGCAATCCCTGTAGGTACCCACATTATGCAGATTAAACTGTTCTCCTGTGCTCTTATAAATTGTATGGAACCAGTCCTTCTACTTCTCTTTGTGCTGCAAACTTCAGTTTTACCTAAAGCTTTAATAATAAAAGCTTCAGTGGTGCTTCTGGAGAATTAAAACCAATCCTCCTAAATGTATGGATGGCTCTTATTGCAAAAGTATTAACCCATTTCATCAGTGTTTCCTGCTTCCTGTTTTGATTTTTCAGCACTAATCACATGGATGGTAATATTTCTTGGTGAATGATAACCTCTTTGTAAGACCTGCACATACTGTTTTCTTTTACTTACTTCCAGACACTTCCCCTTATTCACTTTCTTTCAAGATTATGCTGCCAAATCCCTCCTGTGTCTCCCATCTGTATCTGGAAATCATCCCTAGCTGCCTTCTCTCCTTTAGTCAGACAAATTGCGCCTTAATACTGATCTAGGAAAACAACTTCATAATTTCAATATCTTACTTTACTCATGAATCCTTGCCTAATTGTGTATCATTTCGCATCCCCTCTATTCTCAGTTTTCCAATAAGGACCTTTGATTTCCTCTTGAGAGCTCCTACCTTGCAAGAAAGTCCTTTCCAAGATCATTATGTTTCAGGCCTTGTGATTTCTCTAGGAGTATCCGCTCCTATCCTGTGACTATCCTACTTATTAATGGAGATTATTTTTATATAGATTAGAGATCTTCTGCAATTCAGAAGTCCTTAAACCATCAGGGAACCACTCTGCCAGAGAACACACAAATGCAGTTACAACTGAGTAATGCATGTGCTAATAAATATGACCAAATCTCATCCTGCCTGCCTGTTCCTGTTCCCTCTCATTATACATGTATTCAGTTAAGACCGGAAGTTAAAGAATCATCTAGGTTAGTGGAAAGGTGGGTTACAGTAAAGACAGTCATTGCATAATTCTGCATGTTTTATTTGCATGTTGTGTTTTCATTTCTCATGGGAGATATTACCAGGGAAAAGACTTTTGCTTGCTTGTGTCTGAATCAGACCCTCCAGGCAGCTCATACTCCAGTCAAATGTGACACGATTTAGTAATTGCTGTAATATGGGCTCTTATTTGGATATTATTTTCTCTTTGGCCTAGGTCAATTGTAGGCCAGGGTTTCATGTTGCTGCAGAGCAAAAAGTTTAGCACATAGTCAGGTTGTCCTTTGAGATTCAGCTGTCTTAGGATGTGCAATGAAGGGATAGAGACGAGCCTTGGAGCACAGATGGGATCTCTCACTTGGAAACACAAGGGCTGACGTGTTGCCATCTCAGCCTGAGTGAGTTGGAGAGACACGGGTGGAAAGGCACTTGAACATGGGAACCATGGTGATGGGAGAGCAAGAGCCATCCTGAGGAGGAGAAAAACACTGAAGGCAGGTTGTAACAGGAACCAGTGGTGATTTCAAACACTTCCTATATCAAACCTCCTCCAATACGGTCCTGTGACAGAGCCTGGGGACCAGAGAAGTCTCTGAGGTGAATGATCTAGCCAGGAGATAATGGAGGTTTCAAGGCTTGCCTGTATTTCATTAGAAAGTTGAGTAAAATCAGCTCATTTCCTGGGAAATAGTTCTGTATTGATAAACCAACATTTTCTGTAAGAAGACAAATAGTCTGTTGACAATTTTGACCAACCCTGTTTTCAGATCTTGCGCTACTTCTCTCTGTCATATCCATTCTGCTCCTTGACTTGCAGGAACTGTCATTTTTAGATATATTTGCACATTGCCTCAACACTGGATGGAAGCCATAGATTACAGCATGAACAGGCACAGAAATCAAGCGATTTAGGATTTTTTTTCCTATCTAATTAATGAACCCCCGAACTAATGTTGCCAGAAATTGATATTGTCACATGACTGGTCAGTTCTGAACAATTGAACCCTAATGCAATATTTCAGATGTTTCAATGTATTTTTTTGTATTGCTGACATGGAAATATACCACCATAAATATGCCATCATAGAAATATACCACAGCAAAGCAGCAAATTGCTAAATGTGGATAGTTTATACCCCAGCATAGTATAATCACAAGTGCTGACACTCTTTTCCTCTCTTTTGTGGCAAAGCTGATTTAAACTTAAGTTTAGTTCACACTTTTTAATTTATCTCTCCTTTTAATTTCCTCTTTTCATATAGGCAAAATTATGATCTTATGAAGCTGCCATTTAATGATCAAACAATATTGAAAAACCTAATGAAAATCTTAAGCAAAAGTCATTGTGAATTAGGTATTTGCTAAACTGACAACACAAGCCTTTGTAAACCTGATATTGTTCTTATGTAAACTCATGAATGGAGACTTTCTCAAATAAATTACTTAATAACATCAGAGTCATTGGCTGAGTAAATATATCCCAGGGGCGCATACTAAGATTCCTGAATTTAAATGTTCAATAGAACTTTGTATTTGTCACCTTTACTAACGAGTTTTTCCTTATGAAATCATTATTAGCATGAAAAAGTTAAATTTTGTATCTAATTTCTTGAATTAATGCTGTTTGAAGACCCTAAGGGTTTGAAAGTTCTTTCACTGGAACTCATCATTTACATAATTTTCATAGCCCCAACACTTTGCTCTCCGCTATGAATGCACATTGTGGCTTTTTTATGCATTAAAGCAGAAACTTCTATTTTTCTCTACACAAAACAATTAAGAGAAGAATAACAGGTAATAAACACTTTTAATCTTTAATATTACATTAACAGTGAAGTGCCATATTTCATGCTTTCGCAACTGCATTGCATGCTGAATGATGCATTTTTGGTCGCTCACTATGAAGATATTTGATTAGAAAAGGAAAAACAATTGAGTTATTTGAGATCAGTGGAGCTTTCCATCATTTCTTGCATGAGATACTTGCGAGTGCACAGCAGCATGGCCAGATTTTTAAGCAGACTAGACCATATTTTCCCAACTCTACATTATCATAGTTCAGCCATGATCTATGAATGTTTACTTGATTTTATTTTTTTTGTTGCTAATATAGCTTATTATATGAGAAATTTATCCTCTTTCAAGCTGAAACCAATGCAGCTGTTTCTGACCAAAACTTCTCCTGATGTTAACCTCTCCCTCACTGTTATTAATAATAATTTTTATTACTGCAGGTCTTTGGGCACTCGGGTCATGGACACGTGGTAGACATAAAATATGCTTAGGATCAACCCAAACTGGAAAAATAAATTAGCAGCAAAGATATACCTAATATTTGTATCCTCTGGGTTTAGCATAACAACTGCACAGGAAACATAACAGTCCAGACAGTATTTTGAACAGAAAAACTGAATTTAGCTCCATGTCAGGGCTAAACCTGCTGGACAACAGCCTACAAATAATTTTTACATGGTAGACACATCTCCTGTTCCCCATCTTAAAAATGTGCCCAAGAATTTTTATTGTTGTTGTTGCTAGTGTTAATATTATTCCTGTTTGTGTACAGTGAAAACACTAATGCAAATGATGCAGTCTGGTTCGTGGCAGATTTTTTATTTGGATTCAATGTGAGATGAAGATTCCACTTTTAGGTATACACTTCTCATCCCACTATGGGTATCCAAGAAATAATTGCTCCCACATAAGATGAACTGACTCTACCAACTGTTTCTCCCCTGACTGAGCTGTGAACACACCTAATGGAATTACTTCTATATTTTCAACGTTTAAGGTCTAAATCTGAAACCAAATCAGATCTTTGAGTTTGCCCATATATTCACATCTAGTGCTGTTTAGGAAGCCTAGGGTCATGTAACCATATAATAAAAGAATTTATGCCACCTTCTTACAGAAGCCCCTGGAATTATTCTCTTCTGTCCCAGTTCAAAATGAAGAAGCAGCTTCATGAAGTTTAAACTGAACATAATTTACCTTGCATTTCTAAATGCACTGCAATGAGGTGAATACTGACTTTTTAAAGCCGGTTTATTGTGCTTCCGATTTCCTTCAACCTTCTTCAAAGTTTCTGTAAAAATACACCCTTGTTTTTCTGTAGAAGGAAAAACACACATCTGTCTGTTTTCTCCAGTCACAAAACATCTAAAAAAATGCTTCTTGTTGCATTATCTAAATTTTTATTGTTTTCCAATAGCAGTTTCAAGTGTCACGTTGTGGGTTAATCTTTCTGCTCCTCCCACCTAGGGAAAATACCAAAGAATCTCAGGGATGGGGAAAAAAATAACAGTCTTGAAGATAAAGTTAGCTATTAGATCCAGATGTTGCAATTTTTGCTGATCAGTGTTTGATGTAGAAAAGTCTTAAATCAAATACTGACACAAAATGAACACATGAAACCCTGTAAGTCTCTCTTCTGAACAACAGCAGCTTCCTTTCAAACTTTGTCCAAAATCTTCTCTCTGGACAAATCACTCTCCTTGACATGGTGGAGCAAGTCCAGTCTGTGTGATCATCTGTGTACAATTTTAAATTTCCTGCAAATCATGTTAGTGGACTGAAAATATGTGGTACAGTAGGAATGCGCCATAATAAAGTTGTTCCTTTTCGACTCCAAATGAACAACACAGAACAGTTTGTTAGAAGCCCCTGGCATTTAGTTACAGTCAAATTTGATGATGGCTTGTAATGTGCATGTCAAAATTAGGGTGGCCATTCGAGGCTGCTCGCTACCAGCCTTCCTTTTCCATGAGCCAAATCACAGCCCAGATGCTCATAGAGGCTCATTACTGTAATGTCAACGTGTTATCCAGGTTCAAATGTGGGGTTTGCTGTTGATCCAAATATACACTAAAACCACTGAAAAACTCTATCAAGGAGTGCTATGCTGCTCCTGGATGCCAAAATTCAACTGGCTCAGAATTTTGAGGGATTTTCAGTCATTTGCTATGTCCTAACTTGCTGTGTTGTAAATTCAGGTTTGCGAGATGTAAGGCATTAAATGAATTTAGGTATTTTGGGCTTGTTCAGCCATTTCCAATAGCTAAACCCCCAGACCAGCATTTTTCAAAGATTCTCACTAATTTCCACGGACTCTGGATGCAGCTTTTGGAAAACCTGCACTTGACATCCATCGCCCTACTGAGATTCCAGACAGTTTTGTCACCCTGTGATGAGGTGCTCTTCAGCCATAATTGTTTGTCTTTATTTACAGTATCTCCTGGTAACCCAGGCACTCTCCTTCTTTATCCATTCCAACAACAATGGGCACAAATTGAAAAAAAAGAACTCATGAAACTCAAATCAAAACATGCAACTCAAATATTTATCCCATAGCAAGGTCTGACTAATTATAAATGAGAACTATTTGGACTGAGTTTACAATTTTATGGAAATATATTACTGCTCTGTAAACCAAAGCTATGAAAAATATGACTAATGGTACCAAGACAACAGTAGCTATATAATCCTGAGTATCTGTTCTAGCTTGAATAACTCACATACAGATTCTATTTCACTACAATTAGGGCACTGATTTCAGGTTTTTTGTTGTTCATCTATCTATCCATCAGAAGCCCCTGAAGGCATAGCAAACTTGAGTTTCATTGAATCATCCCACTATGTTTAGCTTTTTTTAACGTGTTTATTAGATAGATTGGAAAAAGATGTCATTTATTAAAATTTCTCTCAGTATTGCATTTTCCTTTTTGCACACCAGGACCTTGTAATTTTACTTTTAAGAAACACACACTTCTCAGGAAATTTTACTCATTGGTGTAGAATTATGTCATTAGTGGGAAGAGAATTTTGATGAATAGAAAAAAGTATTATTTTTTCTATGTTGTTTCCCTGTAATTTTGACCTTTTCTTCCTTAGTATTTACTTTCCTTAGTTTTTGACTATCCTTACCTTAGTTTCGGTACACAATAAACTTCCCCGTGTCATTTATTGTCACCGTTGTCATTTCTCTTGTATGACACACATTTTGTCTTTCATCTATTCTGAAAAGAGAAGATGGACTGTCAGGAAAGATTTCTTTTATTTGTATTCTGCTTTATTTTTGTAGCATGCAAGTTCATATTTTTTCAGGGGTTTTCATTGATTTGAATTGCTGTAACAGGTACTTAGTGCAAAGTCTGAGCTTGTACAGTAATTAAAGTGAGAGAATCTCAAGCTATTTAACTTAATAAGGTGAAGTTAACTGACTTGATCAGAGTCTAATACTTGCAGAGGGAAGAATTTCTGATATTCATTGACTCTTTAATTTAGCAGAAAAGTATATAACAAGATCCAGGCAATGGAAGATGAAGCTTGACAAATTCAGAGGTAGCAATAAGATACTCAGAGTGTAATTAACCATCACATCTTCCCTACAGATGTGTTAGACTCTTTGCTGCCTGCAGTTTGAAGTCTTTAAAGTATTCTGACAAAATCTCAATATTCAAATAGAATTTACTGCCTAGTTGTGATGATAATAGGCTGAAATTCCTGGTGCATATTGTGTAGAAGTGCAAGCAAGTAGCTTTACCATCCTTATTGAGTTTCACCCACATTTATAGCACAATCCTCCCCTAAAGTTTTTGTTTCTGGTAAAATTATACAAGAATAAAAATAATAATCATCATCATCAAAAATATTTAATATTTCTTTTAAATAATAATTTTAAATACTGATAGCCTAGAATGTACAGGCAGCTATTATTGTGCACTATGGAGAGACACATGTGCCTTCTTCTTCTAAACAACCTGACTTTGACGAAGGGTATTCCATACTCCAAGAGATTAAAATAAGACTATGAATGCATCTTTGATTTATGGTTGGAAAAGCCCTCAATATTGGCCTCTACTCATGAAAAAATGTGTTCACCCCACACACTTTAGGAGTGGGATTCAAGTCTACATATTAGACATCTAATTTGAGAAAATTGTCAAGTTATGCTGAAAAATCCTTCATAGAGTCAACAGAGAAGGACTTCCAGAGACAGGCCCTGCCTATCTAAGTTTAGGTTTTATATCAAAGTCTTGGGCCAAAACCACTTTCTGAAACAGCCTGTTTCTCTTCTTTATCTGTGTAGTGGTTCTAACAGATTAAACCTCTAACTTCAGTAACTACGTAGGAGTTCAGGAGAGCACATAAAGTAGACCTCTGACGACCTTCAAGAATTGCAACTTCTCATTTGCATTTTGCCCCCTAAATAATTGTGAGTACTGTCTAGATGTAACACTTGACAGACCTTCTCTTTTTGTCTTTGAAATCACATTCCTCTTAGGTAAGCTCATTCTTTTAAAAAAATTTTGGAGGGATTTGTCAGGCTAATTGTAGGCTTCTTAGGACAATTATCCTCAATTCACTTTACATTAAAAAATATATATATATAATTGTTTTTAGGGCATGATTCACATCCTGTAATGTACTGCTAGATAGGAACTGCATTCTAATGATGTCTATTTTTCCCTATAACCACAAAATCAGGCTAAGGAAATTAGTTAGGTTTGAGATACTGACACGGCAGACATCTGAAGTTAGATCCCATAATCTTCCAAAGGTTGTCATGCCAAGCTTCTTCATCTGGTCAAATTAAAAACGGTTGAACAGAACCAGATATAAATCAGTACATCTGGGAATAACAGTAAATTATTATTTTTATTGTATTGTTGTATTGCATGCCTCAGGTCAGTACTATTTTAATATAGGTGAGAAATCCTGTGTTACACAGTGGCAAAAAAAGGGAAATAAATTTTGAAGACATTGTAGAGAACATTTCTCCTGAATAAATCTTTAATATGAAAATGGTACATCATATATGAAGTGCCATCAGTATTTCTGCAACTCAGAACAGGATGATTATGCTTTAGACTGTACACATGATATTTGGGTACTTTTAAGCGATTGAATGTTAGGAAACTACATCCCATCCCTCTTTCTGAAAATATGCTCCCAGAGTTCATATCCTGGAAAAGTCATGGGGGCGTAGGTATAAGAACAAAGAGATGAGGAGAAAGGGAAAAGATGTTATCCATAAGGTCATATGGCTTCTTTCCATTTTGAAAGAATAGGTTTTTAAAGTCAGAAAAGGATTTGGATGAGAATATCATAACTTTGAAGGCAGATACTTCTTTTCCAATAGGGATCTGGAGTAGAGAAAAATGGAGGTATTGAAGAGCACCCCGTTTAGAGGCACAGTCATTGGGACTATCCTGATACAACCAAGAGAAGAAGGTTGGTGGAGGATGAAAAGGAAACATAAATGAGTCCTAGGACAAGGCTGGTCCTTTATATTGAAAGATTTTAGAATGAAAATTAAGCCATCTCTCAGTAATCTCAGACCTCAGAGATTTGGGAACAAGTTTGGAGAAAGGAAGATTTCCCCTTGGTCACAGAGGATTGGGTTAGAGGTCAGCTAGACAGATTTAACACCAATAAATCCACGTACCCATGGGTGCTGAAGGAGCTGGCAGATGTTGTTGCTAAGCCACTTGCCAACATCACACAAAAGTCATGGCTAAGGGGAGAGGTGCCTGATGTCCAGAGGAAGGCCAGTGTTTCTCCCATGTTCAAAAAGGGCAAGGAGGACCTAGGAAACAACCAACCAGTCAGCCTCACCTCCATTCCTGGAAAGGTGATGGAACAGGTCCTTCTGGAGGTCATCACCAAGCATATAGAAGTAAAGAAGGTCATCAGGAGTAGTCAGCATGGATTCACCAAGGTGAAATCATGCTTGAACAATCTGACAGCCTTCTATGATGGCATGGCAGGATGGGTCAAAGGGGAGCAGTGGATGCCGTCTGCCTCGACTTTAGCAAGACTTTTGACATTGTCCACCATAACATCCTCATAGGTAAGCCCAGGAAATGTGGGTTGAATGAATGGACAATGAGGTGGATCAAGAAATGACTCAATAACACAACTTGGAGGGTTATGATCAGCAGAACAGAATCCAGTTGGAGGCCTGTAGTCAGTGGCATTCCCCAGGGATCAATACCAGGTCCAATCTTATTTAACTTGTTGATCAATAACCTGCATGAAGCGATAGAATGTACCCTCAGCGAGTTTGCTGGCGGTACAGAAGTGGAGGGTGTTGCTGGTACTCCTGAAGGCTGTGCTGCCATTCAGCAGGACCCTGACAGGATGGAGAACTGGGCACAGAGAAACCTAATGAGTTCAACAAGGGCAAGGGCAGGGTCCCGCACCTGGGAACGAATAACCCCAAGTACTAGCACAGGCTGGGGGCTGACCTACCAGAGAGCAGCTCTGCAGAGAAGGACCTGGGAGTCCTGGTTGGTGACAAGTTGACCTTGAGCTGGCAGGTGAGAGTAGCATCACATCTACAATGACTATTGGGATCTACACCTCAACAGCACCTGTAGAGAGCAATTTTCCACTTGGAACCCCTTAATCAAGCAGATAGAATTGAATCAAAGTATGACTGGCTCATCTTATTGCAACTTTAAGATCTTTCTGTCTTGGAAGCAAGTGAATTTAGTTCAACTCTGCTTCTGAATGGTTTATCAGGAGTAAGTGGCTTTGAATTTTAGTCTTGATACAGATTGAGAGCAAAAACTTCCTAAGGGTTGGCTCTACTAAGCAAACACAGCATGAAATCCAGCTGTGAATTTCTCTGTAGGTTTGACTGTTTGTTGAAAATATCTTTTGAAGTTCTCAGATTCATACCCTATCACACTAAAAAGCAACACCAGGTAGCATCTCCTGGCAATGTTCGTGTACTTGCTAATAAGGACTCCTCAAAACTATCAAGTTGCTACATACAATCCTCGACTGGCAAAACCCTTATAAAGTAACTATTTGCATTTTATTGCCACCAACCTGCAATAAAATTTCACACTGCTCAGGTAAGAGTGCATTTTTAACCAATAAGCCTACACTTTTACCCAAAGCAGAAACAGAAAAAAAGGGCATTTCCTATTGTGAATCTTGTCACAATTTGCTGTTGGCCCATTTCTAGGTTTTATTTTCTTAGAATGCATCGGAATTACCAGTCTGGGACATTTGAAAATGTAATTGAGCTTGATAGCAAGTGATACAGTTAATTCTGTTGGTAAATGTTGTGCAGTGCTAATTGCTAGTTCTAAATTTAACAATTAGTTTAGAAAATCTGAACTGCAATTTATAATGGGATATAAGCTGCAGGCTTCAGCTTGTACTGGCTTTTTTATTATTATTACTTATACTCGTTTAAGAGGATGCAGCTGAAAAAATTTAACCAAGAATCAAGATGCATGCCTAATTTAACTTCAACCAAATTTGACTATACATCTAGTAAATTTGCTATGGCTGCAAAACATGTTCTAATGAATTAAGCTTGTATCAAGTCTTCTGCTTTTTACAGTTTGTAATTATACATTAACTGATATTGTCATCCTAAACTTCATTAAATTCTTTAAAATTGTCATTGATGTTTTCTGTCAGGAAAGTAGATTGGTACAGGTCTGTGTGTTCTTTCTCCTTTTAAAGAGAAATGTTGCCATGTTTCAGCATATGGCATTTTGAAACCTAGAATGACTCATGCAGATTTTGCTTTGGATATTCTGCAATACAAATGTCTTTGAGAAAATAAAACATTAGTAGGAAAGAAATAAACCTGAGATGATAAAATTAAATCTTATTTTCATCACATTAAAAGATTTTGTTGTTTCAGAATTACTGGGTAGTTGGAGCTAAAAGAGATCTGGAGACCTTTTAGTTCACCTGGAATTGTTCAAGGCTGGGTTGGATGAGGCTCTGAGGAGCCTGGTCTAGTGGAAGGTGTCTCTGACCATGACCGAGGGGCTGGAACAAGAAAACCTTCAAGGTCACTTCCATTCAAAACCATGCTATGATTCTATTCTATTAAATCCCCTGCTCAAAACAGTCAATTATTGCAGGTGGTCCAAGATTATGCCCAGAATGTTTTGACTTTGCCTAAAGATGGAGATTGCACAACCTTTCTGGGCAACCTGATCCAGTGTTCCATATCAGAGTCAAAGAGTTTTAATGGAATCTCCTGTATTTCAGTGGGGGTCAGTGACTTCTTGTTGTGTCACCTGGGGCTTCTTCTCTCCAAGCTGAACAACCTTGGCTCTCTCAGTCTCTCCCTGTTTAGGAGGTCCTCCAATTCCTTAAACATCTCAAAGGTTTTTTGCTGGACTTGCTCCGGTACATCAATGTTTGTCTTGTGCTGGGAAGCACAGGGCTGTGCACAGCACTCTGGAGGTGTCACCACCGCTGAGCAGAGGGGCAGAATCTCCTCCCTGGTCCTGCTGGACCCTTTCTGACCACTGCAGGTGGGAAAGCCAATGGCCTGGTTTGCCACGAGGGTCACCATTGCTTCATGGTCAGCTTGGAGTTCCATAGGATCCACAGGTCCTTCTATTCCAAGCTGTTTTCCAAGTGTTTGGACCTCAGCATGGGGTCTGAGGAATTGTTCTTCCCTCTGTGCAGGACTCAGTGTTTCCCTTTGGTGTCTTCATGATGTCCACGTTGTCCCATTTCTCCAGCCTGCTGAGGTCTTTCTGAATGGCACCACAACCAACTGGTGCAGCCCTCACTCCTCCCAGTCCTATATCACCTGTAAATTTGTTAAGTGTGCACTTTGTCCCATTAACCAGGTCATTAATTAGGCTGTTACACATCACTGACCTCAACATTAACACCTGGGATGTATGTTCCACTTATCTTTTCTGCTTGTTCTACATTTATCCTGATATCTGCCTCTTTCAAATATGCAAATATACTCTTAGTCACCCTTTTCTGTTCAGATTTTTAGACAGAGAAGTGTAGAGATACTTTGGTTTTGTCATTGGCAATAAACACTACTGGGTTTATCAAGTTGCATAACCCTAGAAAGATTCCTTTTTGAGAAAGGCAAGATCTTTGACTAGGATAAACCACCATGTTTCACTAAGTGTGTTCTGCCAGACTTGCATTGGCTGAATATTTGGCTCCAAAAGCTCCTTTTGAAGTCAGTGAAGTCCTTATTACCATCCCTGTGGAACGTAAAGTATTGCACTCCTGATGTAATTTTTCAGGTAGAGCAGAGAAAAGAATTTTCCTCACCAAGAAGGTGTTACAGTTTTTTAACTATGCAGTTTAAACTCTTGCTCTAGCATGACAGAAAATAATGATGAAAGGATGACCACACAGTAAATAATTTTCAGCCCACAGAAAGAGCATTTTTGCTCTCCTACACAAGTCCAAAGATAATAAAAAACTCAAGACTGGTAATGATAACTTGATTTTCTCCTGCACTGCCCCAGTCTAAATAGTGTGATTTTCCTGTCATATAAAAATACCTGAATGACAACAAGGCAATACTGTAGTTCTGCGCCCTGCTTAGTATCCACCTTAGGTGCAAATTGCCAGTTCACTACTCTGAGGAGACAGCTACCTGTCTTCTCTTCCACTTAACCTTTTTTTACATGAAATAATTCAGATACCTTGTGCCTCTACCAGTCCCCCATCACAGTCCTCCTTCGATGCAGAGCATAACAAAAACTCAAGTGACATTAATGGCTCTTGCCCTGGGTCCTCAGGGGATGGGCTGTGAAGAAGTGAGATGTGCATCACACAACCACAATGGACATGGCAGAAGGGGATGAAAGGGAGGATATTTCATCTTGTCTTCGGCTATAGGACATGCTTAATTAATTGAACGCTTTTTAAACTGTCACACGCTGTCTTGTCCAAGCCTGTGTACATTTTTTTTCTTTCAGTAGCAGGTTCACAATCTGATATTCATCTTTCTGAATGAGCAGAAAATAGGTTAAATGGAGTAAAAACGTTACTCTGCTAAAGATGAAGAGACTTGCATCCATTACTCCACCTGTATTATAGCAGTCTTGTGCAGGATTGCTATGGCATTCACATCACCAATGTGGAATAATACACATTTTTATGGCTTTGCTGTGACACCTTGCCAGACCTCTACTGAAAACCAAGTGAACTAAATGAGTCTAAAAGCAATAAACCACATAATTTACCCTATCATCATTTAAATGAACAAGATTATATTTCCAGCCACTTTCAGAGATTAAGGTTAGCTCCAAACATTATGTGTGACTTTTCGTGTTCTCTTTGTACAGTACCAAAGGCACAACAAATTGTTACTACAGTCCATAAAATCATTGTGAATATATCTCAGTTGATACAAACAAACTTTGTTAGGATTTTATATAACAAAGATGAGTCTTTAAAAGATGAGCAATATATCAGTATTTTGTTAGTTGAGCTAGAGAAAGTTTTTACCTTGCATTTGTGAAAAGACAGTTAAGACATAACTTCCAGGTTTCTCATCAAACGGATTTAGAAGATTCCACATCAAAACGCAAGAGAGGCAAAGGGCCACTGGAGTTCATCTGATAATTGTAAAAATTACAAAGAGGTAGCTTGGGTATTTGTAAAGTTTTGCCATTGGGCATTGCAAACATCATCATTTCATCTACATTAAGGGCCCAGCAAGCATTTTAATAGTCAGAATTTAGATGAAAGAGCACAAAATATTGATGACATTAGATACAAACCAGGTAGGAGGCAAGGAGTTAAGGTGAATGCAACAGACAAGTTTCTGAGCAGTTCTTCTGCAAAAGAAAATATGAAAAATATTTTTCACATTTTATCCTTCAAAACTAATGCAATATTAAAAAGATAACTTCAATAAAACCAGAAAGAATTCACAACTAATAATGCAGAGTTTTTCCAAGGCCTGGTATGAATCCTGTCACTGCTAGTTGCAAAGCTCTTATGCCTCCATGTATTCTTATTGCTTTTTAAAGCAATCTGGACTTGAAAGCAATCCAAAGCTACATTGTTATGTCGTAAATTGATGTACATCAGCGTTAAACCAGTCATTAGTGTGAAGGGAACCAGAAGAAGACAGGGAGGACATAAATTATTCAGCACACAGGGCCTCAGCATTCAGCATAACATTTTTCCATATGCTTCCCTTTTTAATATAAAAAATAAATGTGCACACATACACACACACCCACACTTACAAATGTTTTCTATGCACCCTTCAGTTCCAAGGCTCTTTGAGATAATATCACACAGATTTAATCCAAATGCTTTGTCCAATTCTCTTCACAATGGCATTATTGTATCTTTTGTATTTGGTGAGTTGAGGGATAAATATGCTAAGCCTGGTGTTGACTAAGAGGTACCCATGATGAGGTTTTCAGACCTCTCAGGTTTTGACCTGTTGTCTTTGTTAAGAACACGATTCATTTAAAATGAAATGCTTTTCACAATTTTAACCATCATATATTGTACTAAGATCAATAAACCCCATTTGTGTTCATACCTTTCATGGTTCTAATTAATTATACTAGATGTTGAAAAAATACTCAGTAAGTTTACAGAGAAATTATTTCTGAAGCTGGTAACTTGTCACAAGAGAAAGCTGTCTTAAAAGGGATGTCTTATAATCCTAGATTGTACCAAGAGAGAAAAAGGGGAAAAAGAGGCTCTCCTCTATTAACAAGATCAAAATCATCAGTTTTTAAAATCCAATTTTCTTTTACAATTTTCTCTGTGTTTAATGTACAAGCTGCACTGAGTGAAAACTTAATTTGAACCAGGCAATGTTGTTTTCTAATTTATAATCAATAATAAAAAAATGTTATCACATATTTCTGGTGCCACAATGGAACATTTATGAAGCTGTATCTGTCCACTCCCATTTGCATGAAATATTTGTTGTCCTACCATGAGTCACAAACCTCAGAACTTAAATTTAAAACACATGTTTCCTAATAGCCTCTCTTTAATAATGTATCTGTGTTCCTAATCAATGTGAGTGAAATGTTTTCATAATTTAATAATAAAGTGGATACATTCAGAATTTTGAGCAGGTGAGGATAAATCATGTTTGCCTGTGAATAACAGCTTTTATCATTTACTCAGTGGGATCATAATTTATTCTTTCAATCTGCACCAAAGGTAGTAGCAGGAAGCTATTTTATAGATTTCTTGGTAATCTGAGCTGATGTTATACCTGTTACAGGACACTTCCAATAAAATAGAAACACAGCAGGATGAAAAAAGATACAAATGGTGTATTTATACCAGTCAATAAAAGCATGACTCTGTAGTAATAGAAAATTTGTTCATGAATTGTGAAGTACCAGTGGCTCAGTTGGTAAGGTATTAAAGTAATTCGTGTCCTGCCTTTGTAACTTTTTCTTACAATTGTACCTTTAATTTGCTGCCTCATTTTCATTGTCAATGAGAAAAAGTAAACCAAGTACTTTCACGGACCTTAGAATCAAAGCAGTGTAGTAGAATGAATTTTTATTTTGTAGATCATTCCCTGTAACAAGAAAGAAGTCTAGCACACATGGACATATGAACTCATTTCTAATGACTCAAGTTCATGTTTTAAAAGTTGTATTTTAGTGACACAAAACACATTTTGTGTGAGGTGCCAGATCTACATAGCAACAACTTAGCACAGATTTGCTTCCAAAAATGTTAAGCGGTGTGAACTGTTCTCTGCAGGCTGATGCATGTCAGCAAATGCTTTTCTCCTCTTTGCCCAAACCCTGCAGATTTTGTGGGTACTGCCATTCGGCACAAAGGTGGCCAGTAGGGCTCAGTTTGCAGGACAGAGTCAGTAATTTGGAAAAGAGTGTTACAGATATGGGGTTTAATAAGGTGTGCCAGGCTCTGACCCTGGACCCACTACTGAAATTCAGAGTCATTCCAGAATGAGTAGAAATTATTCTGCTTTACGGTTATTCTCAGTAAGCCGTGATTCTCACCAGAGTGGGTCTTGAATTACTTTTAAACCAGGAAATGAAAATTAAATACATAGAAGAGAAATAGGAGTAGCCATACTGCATTGGAAGTGATATTCCTATATCTGGCTGGAGGTGATTTTTATAGCTCAGTTATTCTCTAAATTTTGGTAAATAGATCTGATTTTTCATATTTAGGTGTCTAGTCTCCATTTTTTTAACTGTGTATTTTCCAAAGTATTTTAATGTCTAAAGGAATATTTCCCTGTTGCTTTTCTTTTACCCCATGTACATTTGTTAATTTTTTCCTGGATAGGAAATTCTGATTTTTATAAACATGTACTTTTAAAGCCTACAATTCTAACCACATTCAGTCTGTAAGGGAATAGTCTTTCTACCTTCCATGGGAAAAAAGAAATCATGAGTGGTATAAATTTTGCATCTCATTTCCTCTTTAGTATATAAATCTTGGGCAAAGGAAATAGGGCCTCCATTATCTCCTAGAGATGAAACAGCTTCTAATATGGATAGTCTGCATTCCCTCTGTCATGTTCCTGGGGGATAGGTTAATAAATAATGAACTAAATGTCATATTTTGAAGTCTCTTAGTTCATGGTGATGCAACTTTCTTACATGTTTATTAAATTTCAATCTTCATTAGACGAGGTTAGTGGAGAAATTAGGTCCCTCTTGTATTGACTTAGTAATGCAGAGCTACAAAATAAATAAAAAGCAGATATATTTTTGCACTTTTTAATCATCTGTGAGTCTTTCCTTCATTCTGACTCTGCCAGATACACTTTCTATGACTGATTCAGATGAAACATTTGTCAGATTTTGACACTGTCCATTGTAAAGGCTAAAAAGGGAAAAGAAGTTTTGAAATTACATGCCGGATTTGAACTACGTCACTGTTTTGAACAACTGACAAACAAATCTGACAAAACTCTCTATAAAATGCCTACTTAGCACAAAATATCCAAGATGTTGAGATCTGTTTGGATACCAGACACAGAATACAGAAGCAAAGAAAGAATGATTAATGAAAATTATTATCTGAAAATTAATTGTTGCAGCTGAAAAAGGTGTGAAACAAATCCCCAGCTGAGAGGTCAATTAGTTATAAATACAAACACAAAACTCTAATAGTTGCAACATGTACAATCACACAAGAGGGACCTGTTAAGCCAGGTAAGTACAGTGTATGTAAAAGCTAGCTATAGTTAATTCTATAATTAAGAAATGGATTTTGGAAAAACATAAATTTGAAACGGCATCATGGTTGAGAACCTACTTTGTAGAAAATAGCAATAATTTCTGAAGGAAAAGGAAAATAAAAAATACTATACACATGTAGTAGTATCAGTGGCAAATGCAGTTAAGAGGAATTTGAAATTCACTAAACTGTTTCCTCTGGTAATATACAGAAAATCATTACCCTGTTGGAAAAAGGTGAAATTAATACAGAAACTGTAAGGAAGGTCAGCTAAAAAGACAGAAAGTGGGTAAAACCATGAAACAAGTATGGGACTGGAAAGAGGTTATGGAGGAATCACAGGATTTTTGGTGTGGAGGGACACAAGTGTGGAAAAGGGTGTGAGGAGAAGTATTTCTGTTATTCTTGCCACTTTCCACACTGTTTAGGCCTCTCTAGGAAACCAGAATGCAGCTCTGATCACTCCTGTGCGAGGAACGCACTTTCAGACACAGACAGACACCAGCAGGCTGTCAGGATGAGAGCAGGAGCAGAGCATTTCCTTGCAGAAGGACACAAAGAGAATTTGGCTTGTTTAGCCTTGCAAAACACAGACGAAGACAGGATGTGATTGCTCTCTATAAACTTATCAGGTGGGTAAACACCAGGGAGAAAAACTGCTTAAACTAAAGAACAATGTTGGTCCAAGAACAAATAGTTATAAATTGCCCATGAATAAATTTAGGCTGGAAATTAGATAAAGTTTTCTAATCCTCTGGTGAGTAAGGTTCTGAAACAGTGTTCAAGAAAGAATAATAAAGGAAATGGGGAATCTAGCAGGTTTTAAGAAGGGGCATTAAATAGTTTTTGAAAGGGATTATATGGTGTGGGTGCCTGTGATGAGTAGATTGGATTCAGTGGCCCAGTGGACTGTTTCCTATTTTAGAAGCAGATATTCCAGTCAGACTGATTCCAATGTATTATATCCAACTCTTTACTCATGGGTTTCCTGTTTTAGTGGGTAGTGGTACAAATGGAGGAGTCCTCCCCGACAGCCCTAAACCAAAACTAATAATCTACTTTTCTGGTGTATTTTATGTGAACCTGAAGGTAAAAGACACCAGAAAAGGAAAACAAATAGAACATTTAAAGCAGGCTGCTTGCTGTACAAAGCAAATCACAAAGAGAACAAAAAGACGCTTGATACTCCCAAGAAAATATGCATTTTATGAATAAAAATAGTCAACAGTTAGATAGGATAATATGCAGAAATAACGAGGGTATTTTGGTCAACATGCTGACTAGACCTGTTAGCAGATGGCAAACTTTTTGTAAATATGTTAAAAGTGACTTTTGAGGACAAAAATGGGGTAATGGTATTTACATGAAGTTGTTTTAAAGCTAGTATGGCAGTGAAATTGGGAGGGCAGAAGAAGGTGCATGTGTGGGGACAGAGAAGATGAAGGTGTAACAAGAGAGAGGTGATAGACAGGCAAGACTGCAGCCTTCCTGGAGCCATAGAAGTGAAGGGAATAGTTCCCACTGAGTGTGTGGGAATGCAGTAAAAAAGGAAAACAAAATAGCATCAAAATGACAGAACCAGAAAGTGAAGTTTGCAGTGCCATTTCAACTGGACACAAGCAAGTTAAAATTTCATGTTTCAGGGAAAAAAATGTGTTGTTCAAAAGCAGCCTAGAAAACTTCAGTGAAACTTGAGTCTGGAAATGTAACTCTATCATGAAGATATTGCATATATCTGGAACAGTAATTCAAATAGGATCCTTAAATTGTCTAAAAATTGACATTCCAGATGGTTACAGATGCTCCTCAAGGACTCATATGGGTGCTGTTAAAAATGCTTTCTCTAAAACCCAGGTTTAAAATTTGTCTTTAGCAGAAGACAGGACATTTCATGGGTGTTTCGTTTTCTTCCTTCTGCACTTCTGATAGAAACCAATTCACGTCAGACCTAGCATTTCAGTTTTCACTGTATACAGTTATAACTTCCAAGAATTACTTCATTTGATAGATATGCTCTATTTCTCGAGCATGGGCTTTATGTACTCAATCTACCCCTTTTTTCTCCCAAGTGATATTTAGCAATTATTGTTACTTAATTCCTGGATGAAAAATTACAGGGCCCTGCTCTGTAATTATCAATGACCTTTCAGTGTAGAAAAATGCAGCCGATGAGATGCACAGGCAGGCCGAGTATTTGGACAGATATCAGCAAGAATGCTGTCCCTCCCTCTGAGCTGCCCTTTGTTGGAGCCCAGTGCAGCTGTAGGGTA
This sequence comes from Pardalotus punctatus, assembly GCA_013400915.1. Taxonomy (NCBI): domain Eukaryota; kingdom Metazoa; phylum Chordata; class Aves; order Passeriformes; family Pardalotidae; genus Pardalotus; species Pardalotus punctatus. Next base: position 1,055,520 of record VZTX01014858.1, read on the forward strand.
GAGCTTTGAACAAACTTTTCTGATTGCTGCTTGTCATGAGGCACAATGAGGAGGTGACAGGCAGCAAGTAGCAGCTATTTATGAAAAAGCCTAGAAAAGAGCCTGGCAAAACCCAAAACACTAAAACCCACGATGGAAGATTCCCTCTCTGCTGTTTCTTCAGGTGACTCCACATGGAGTCATCTCTGCTGATTTATGTTTGGCGCAATAAATAGATGCCGTGAAGAAGAAATATCTTCTGTGACAGCCACAGAGTGTTGTTACACAGGAACCCCCCTTCCTAAGGCAAGGCTTGCCCTCTGTTCACAGGGTGAGCAGCACAGTACTTTTCTGAGCTTTGAAACTGGAACAGAGTTGGCCCATTCAAATTTTTAAATAAGGCACTTTCCACATATGTCCGTTGTTGTTCCTGTATTCATCTACCAAGAAGGTCCTGACACTCCAGGTGTTCTTTTTATTACTTTTGCTTCTTTTTCTAATCTGATAAGAGGTAAGCTTAGAAAGTAGTTCACTTGTCTTGTTTTGACAGGGTTTTGCTCAGGCCATAGCTCTATTAACCCACATATGTCTGAAAGAACCCATCATTCCCATAGTAAGTTAAAGCCATTTCTTTTATGGTGTAAAATTGCCATATATTCCTTGGTTACTCAGACTTTAACAGGCTTTTTTTCTGAATCAGTTGCCCTGCTAAGTGCTACATTCACAGAAAAACCTGTCACTATTATTAATGGACATTGTGTTGCAGAACCACAGTTCCAAAGCATTATCTGTAACTATCTGTATGCTGTAACTAGGTGGGGAGATCCAGGGCCATATGCAGGTAAGATTTTCACACGAATTTGACTCTGTGAAAAGAAAAAGTGCCTTCAAACTGGACAGGATCAAGAATCTGTGAAGCATCTTCACAGAACCAAGTGTCAGAAAGGGTTATATATTTAAGAAATTTTTTCTATCCACTGACTCAGAGTAAACTGTGGGAGCTGCTCAAACCACAGCATTTAGGATGGGAAGTGAAGGCAACTTCTGTCTCAGTAGTAGGAATCTAATTATCCATTTGGAAATCAGCCAAGATCCTGTATCTAATATAGATATAGCATTCCATATTAAATGATGCAGATTTTTAAGAACCACATGTTGCCAACTTTCTGTTCCACTTCCTTATTAAAGACATTTTCAGCAGCCTCTTGTCTTCTGATAACATAGACATTACCTCAGGCTTGACACAGACTATCAGACTGCCTATTGAATTCACCCACTCTGATGCTTTGTCTTTTAGAAGGCTGCTGTACACATACTCACCAAGCTGTATATCCTACATATCCCACTAATCCTGGAAGATCTGAGGAGATAACTCCTGAGGTTGAGTGGCCCCGGGTGGTGGGATGCTATTGAGTGTAAATGAGAAGAGAAATCTGAGCGTCAGACTCTTTGCTGCAAATCACCACCACATCCAACCTGCATGATATATTAATTTACAATTAAATGTTGACTTTTTTCCCCCTAAGGATATTTTGGCTTCTAGATGAGCACAGTTCATTAGTTAGTCGCTGTGTTTGATTCAGTTACTGTCATGCCTTTGATCACATTCCATCCAACTGAGCATGTCAGAGTGGATACCAAAAACCTTTGTGTTTCTTCGTAATTGCAGGCAGAACATTTATTTCCTAAGCAAGGAACAGCATTTTCTCAGCCTCAGTCTTTGCTTTTCATGACAATTCTCTTATTTCATTGAAACTGATGAAACTTGCTCAGTATCTATGTTTTGTATCATGATGGTTTCTTTTCCTGGCATCTACTATATCAGCAAGGAAACCAGTCTTATTTTCATCAGACCGTCTAGAGATTATTAAAATGAGTAATTCTTGCTAGTTGAGATGAAAACAGTTTTTAAAAAAAAAAAAAACTAGGTGAGATAACATCAATGCTATTTGTGCTTTATGTCTACATGAACTCAAAATAATTATATTTCTTTGCTTAAATATAGTGCATAATAGAATTTTCATGTTCTGCATCAGCACTCAAAGGATAAAGGTGTTTCTATCTGTCAGAAAGCAAAGCTATAGAAAACATGAAGTTTATAAGAAGCCTGATTAGAATTTAAGTACCCTATTTCCAGTATAATTCCCTTTTCCTTAGTTACCAGTTGGTTGAACTTTCTTACTAAAAACAGCAGGTGTCTAATTCTTTACAAGATATTTTCCAACTTAATTTTTACAGCCTTAAAAAAACCCAAACAAAAATTGTTTAGTGCAAAAAAAATAAAACAAAAACCAGAGCTGAAAATACTTTTTAGGAACCTTGTCAACACTGATGATCTGCAGATGATATCAGCTTGTTAAAATGCACCATCAACTTCATAAAACATTTCTTACATTTCTCTCAGCTTTTGCTACGAATAGCACCTAAGACTCCCGTAACTGAAGGATTAATGTATTTTTTAAACCTGGCTCTTTAATCTTTCAGTATTTCTCTCAGCATTTGTCAGAACTTTGTTCTTACACACCTTCATTAACTCCCCTGTACAGTCGCTCAGCTTGGATTCGTTTACTGTAACTTCAACCATCTAGAAGTTACTATGGGGAGTAAATGAGCTTTCTGCAGGGACAGCTGATCCCTCGCTAGGACACACGTCTGATATACATGGAATCATTTTCTTCTGAAGTTGTTTATCTCTCTCCGCTGACTTCAGAGGAAGCTGAGGCAATAACCTCTAAAGAAACACCAAATATTTTAACAGCTAAAATGATGTGACAAATTTCTTTGCCTTCTGTTTTGTTTATGCGATTGAGTTACAGGGGAGGGAAGGAGAGGTTTCAGGGTTTTTTTGCAGGGTATCATGATTATGAATCAAACAGCAGAGACAAAATTGAAAACTATTTTGCCTCATATTTTTTAAATTAACATTAATGGAAATTATGTCCCCCTTGCATTCATACATATCACTGAGAACTCTGCCTATTTCTGTATTTCTGTATTTTAGCTACAACTGCCCTGTTGCAGAGCTAAGAGGCAATTGATGTATCTGTCCCCTGCTAACTTTTGGTGTGACTGGATATAATAATTAGGCTGAGTTTGTCACCAAACTGACCATTCCTCTTTCCCCATGCATTTATAGAAGCACAGAATCATAGATTAATTTAGGTCGGAAAAGACCTCCAAGATCAGTGAGTCCAACCTTACACTGAGCACCACCATATCTATAGAACCATAACACTAAATTCCATGTCAAGTTGTTTCTTGAATACTTCCAGGGGTGGTGACTCAACCACTTCCCTGGGCAACCCTTTTCAGTGCTTGAAAACCCTTTCATTGAATAAATTTTTCCTGATGTCCAACCTGAACCTCCCCTGGTGCAGCTTGAGGCCATTTTCTCTTGTCCTGTCAATTGCAAATTCCCTAACTCTTCATTGACTTGTATTGAGAGGGGATTCAATGCAAAACTCTGTTTTCAAGATCAGATTCTTTTAAAATTCATCCACTGACTTTGCTCACCAGTGGTTGGCGATGGGAGGAAGAGATGGACTTTCCCCATTTGCAGCCCTCAGCTTTTCTAGATAAATGGCAAATCACACCCTAAACAACACTGCTTTCATGATGTGCATAGTTTGGAACTCATATGCAAGATGTAAATAGAAATGTAAGCACAAATACAATATTTAGATAATCATTCTTTTCTTAACATCTTAAGAACAATGAAATAATTTGTATTTATTTATTCTTATCCTCTCCTATTCAGGAGTGTGCACTGATGGAGTTTCATGCCCCTGAAAATAAATTATCCTCTCTGGACTCTGTAACTGGATGATGCAAATAGCATAACAGTCTGCTGTCCCTCTCTGGGTGTTACTACTCCACTAAGATTGAGGGATGAAAAGCCCAATCATTCTTTATCCATGCTGGAGGGGCAGAAGGAGGGTACACAATCAAGTTATGGTCAGGAAATTCATCAAAAGTGCATCACTCCTGAAAATTGTAGTGAAACATAGAAAACATTGCCTTTCAAAATATGTTTCTGCAGTGCTTTGAAGTTATCTTTTGCTACTTAGACAGGATTTTATATCATTAATGATCTATCTTGTTCATACATTACTTTTTATGGCCTCTGTTCATTTCACATTGATTTTTCCCTGACTTATTAAGGTCTCAGTCTCAGACCTAAGGCACTCTGCAAATGCAAATTGCGGTACAGAAAATAAAAATGCCAAAATCAGGCTGTGCCTGCCAAGTCATAACTCAATAATATCTACCATCTATGAAAATAAAATCCATAAATACTTCTTAATATCTACATTAGCTTCATAGAGCATAATCTGTAAATGCTGTAACCACTCCCCCCTCTGATGCATGAAGTTACTTAATCCAGATGCTCGAAGTATTTTTTTTTAATGAGCATTAGTATTAAAGTGCTGATCAAAGTGAATCTTCAAAGCCTCCTCACGTCTAAGTATTTGCAGGATCCTGGGTGATCTGCATATAGTCTTGCCACTGTATTTCAGACTGTTTGTGTGTTAAACTTTGTGTTGAATATATAAACAAGCCTGGATTGCAGCAAGTGTGCTGTGCAAACACTGCAGTGTGGAGAAGTTCTTTCTCTCCCTGGCTGCACAATACCAGGGAAATTCTCAGAAGATCTTCATAAAATCAACAGGAATTATGAGAGGAAGAACTGAAGATGGAAGAATGTAAAAATGTATCTGACTAGTTTTTATGAAAGAGCGTCTACAACTTATGAATAAATTGGTCTAGAAAATCACCTTTAAGTCTTTGTCCATTTTCAGCAGACCCATAACCAATTTTCATTATGGGTTGTACGGCAGCCACAGATAAAATTCACATGGTGGTGTCTTTCTATCTTATGGATATGCAGGTAAATATATCATTTATCATGTGCTTCTTCCTATTCATTTGGAAGACAGCGGAATATTTTGCAACACATTCCACCGGGATATGTAGAAAACATTGATATCCTGGTAGGCAGGAGCCTCACAGTGGTTTGAGAGTTTAGTTTACACAGCAAATAAGAAGTATAATGTACATGAATTATAATGCAAAATGACTGTTTAATTCAAGAGACATCCAAGGATTTAGATAGCTGCAGATATATACAATATGTATGAGGAATATAAGTATATCCATATTTTGAGCAGAAGGACCTGACATCTACAGGGATTTCTGTATTACAAAAAGTAACACCAGGTTTCTTTGCATCCCCTACAAATACAAATCCATCTTGATGCTCAAGATATCATTTTACTTTAAAATTCAGGAATTCCGTTCATATAATAAATGAGTACTTTTGTCTGTAGAAACAAATTCACTGAGTGTTTCATGGACAGTAAACAGGAGGAAAACAAAATGAAAAAGCACAGGGTAGCATGTAAACAAAAGCTGATGAGAGCAGGACACTCATCTCCCATCCTGTCCTCACATCTTCTTCAGCTCTTCCATGTGGATTCAGCCTTGGAGGCAGCTGGGTGGGTCAGGCAAAACATGTCCACCTCAGGAGATGGATAGGTAATACCTCTAAATGGAAAGATGGTAGATTTAAATGACATATTAGAAACAAATTCTTCCCCGTGAGGGTGGGCAAGCCCTGGCACAGGCTGCCCAGAGAATCTGTGGCTGCCTCATCCTTGGAATTGTCCAAGGCCAGGTTGGAGGGGGCTTGGAACAACCTGGGATAGCGGAAGGTGTCCCTGCCCATGTCTGGAACAGGATGATCACTAAGGTCAGTTCCAATCCAAACTGTTTTTTATGATTCTCTTGATTCTGAGACAGCACAGCAACATCCTCTCCCAAATTTGACAACAATCTCCATGGAATTGAAGGCTCCATATTACACCCAGGGGGATGGCTTTGCAGTCATATTAAGGCAAACGCATTTGCAGTAGATGCATTTGGGGAGCCCCTACCCAACCCATATGCAGCTTCCCCTCTTTGCAGTGCTGGTGTGGGGAACTTCCGCTCACACTTCTCAGAGGAATAGGACAGCTGGAAAGGCAGAAATGCCAGGATGATTTTCCCTGCAGGTGTGGATATGTGCTGTGGTTTGTGTTCACACTCTGCTACAGGCATCGTGCTCTGCTATGCCCAGCAAAGCACCCCTAGACTGACAGTGGTGTGGTGAGTCCAGATGATGGCACAACCAACTTCCTTTTCATCCGAGTGTTGATTTCTGCAGCTCCTTTCAATGTGCTTCATCTGCTAACAAAGTTTCTCTCCCCTAAGAGGCAGCACATTTCTTCATCATTATTTCTTTCCTAGCTGAGAAATCAAGCTACAGACTTGTGCTTCCACAACTCCAGGGTGAAACAGCCTTTCACTGTGTGAGGAAGAGGTAAAGCTGCTATTTCTGTCATGGCTGTGTGAGGAATTGAGACATCTATAAGGATTGCTTTCCTAGAAACTGGATTTAGGTGCACATAATGCACTAATTAATGCAAGACGAGCAATCCAATTATGCTATGGTTAAACTGGGAGATGGGACAGTTCATGGAATCACAGAATCACAGAATGTTTTTCTGTTGAAAAAGACCTTTACATTCAACCAGTTCCAACCCACCTGCCATGGGCAGGGACAATGGCCACTAGACCAGGTTGCTCCAAGCCCTATCCAACATGGCCTTGAACACTTCCAGGGGAATAGTTGGACATTAATCTGTTACGAACACACTGCTGGATCTGAATTTTATGTCTTTTTAATTTCTCAGAGAGCAAAAGGGAAAATCTAATAAATAACCCACTTCATTTGAAAACTGGCATATTTCACTTGATAACAATATAAAATAAATCTTCCATTCAGAAGGACTGAGGGAGGCCTAGGCCAGTCTCAAATGTAGACAACTATTAAAATATTAATTATGTGTTTGCTTGTAGTTAATAAAATTTATCTGTGTTAATTGACAGCAAAATAACCGGGAAGTTAAAAACACTCTATACTCAACCATTAAATACTCAGTAACTGCTTAGAGACAAAAATATATATCTATATCTATATATACACAGACACATATAAATATATCTCAAAGCTGCTTTTTGTAAGCCTTGACCAATGTTTTTGTACCAAAGTTTTGAAACAAAACTTATACCTCATAAAGCTTTTTTCTTCTCATTTTAAGCACACAGATAATTTGCTTGCCATTTAGAGCGGCTGACAAAGGAACTATCCCATCTTAGGAGGGCAAAAGATTACATGGAAATGAGGTGTGTAGATAAATTAATGTAAGTTTTCTGGTACCGTGAGGGTCCTGTTGCAGCCAGAGACAGGTTAGAGTAACAGGGAAACTGCTCCAAATGACACAGGAGGATGAAGAGACCAAAGGATTTGACAAGTGAAAAACTATTTTTGTGTCCTTTTTTGGAGTTATGCACTGCTGAAAAGCAAGCAGATGCTTTGCATCAAATGATCCCTATGGATTTTTAAATAAAAAGTCCTTTGCAAGAGCTTGCAACTTAATACATGCCCCTAACTACAGGCAGGACCAGGCACTGCATTTAGTTATGATACTGAAACATCAGCTGAGTGTTGAAATTCCATTTGTTGCTTTAAGTGACCCATGGAAAAATTCTACATGCAGGTGGTGGGCTCAGTCCTGCAACAGAAGGACTCAGACATCCCCATGCCATATTGTACTTCTTCACACCAGCCAGGGGTGGGTAAGGGGTGAAAGTAATAATAGCAAATACTCAAACATCTACACATTTCTTCAACTACTTCATTTTTACTTAGTAGTCTCCTATCTAAAAGTGATCGGCTCTCAAATCAATGCAGCTGGAATGACTCGGTGAATCAAATTTCAAGTTGATCTGGTTGCAAATTTTCAGTTAAAAGCATTCAGATTAGAAGATTGGAGCTAACCACTACGTAAGAATTTGGCTAAAATCTCAAGGAAAAGTTCTATTTATTTAGTAACATCTTTAATAAAAATATGCTTTGTCTGAAATATTTAATGGATGCTGAGTCTCTTCAAAAAATCCCAGCCAACACATGTCTTGTTGATGGTGTAACTTACATGCCACGAGACCTTTGGATGTAAGTTATCAGTACAGATATTAGCCTTTAGTATTTTCATTATACAACATATGAAAAATTGGCAAAGTTCTTGGACATGGAAGAATCTTTGAACTAGAACTATAGTTCTATCACAGAAAAATTTTGAACAGTGCAAGGTGGTGCAGATTTATGGCCAGTGTACTGCCAAGGCTTTTAAAGGTCTTTTACACAGACACGCACACAGGCACATACAGAACTGAGATAGACCCATGATTCAAATACACCACTTGCCAAACAGGTAAAATCTATGCACTTCAACTATGATTATTTTGCCTATCAGTAAAACATGTTGCTTAAATCACTTATGCTCTTTGAAAGAAGGTAGGAAGCAAAATCCTTCTTTGTGGTGTGGCTATTCCAAAGGCAAAAACAATTTGCTTTTCAGAAGTATTTTTCAAAACCCCAAGGATAAGTCTTCGGAAAAGAGTTAGCTGCAGACAAAGAGGGGGCGGACTCCATCAGAGACAGAAAAATTCACACCTACTCTTGAGGTGGAGGAGGATTTCTTAAGTTGGGGCTCCCAAGAGCCCCCTCTAGCACTCCATCATATGAGCGCTTTGAAGATCTCTGATGGAGAGCTGGAGCCATATTCTTCAAGGGGTAGGTATTTTGTTTAGATAACTTCAGCAAACAAACAGTAAGACAGCTAAATATTTTTCATGCATTTCATGGAAGAGTTTAAACAAGGGGTTCCACTGACTGATGACAGGGCATGTGAGTTTGAAATCTACAACTTGAAGAAGTGCTATTATCTCCTGAGGATAAGAGAATCAGTGACCATATCATTCTGGAAAAAGCTGAGTGTTCAGTAACACACCCCCTCAAAAAAACCCAAACTGTAAGACAGGAAGCCTTCAGCTGTTTTGTTTGAATGTGAGCATTTACGTATATAGCTGTCCTTATGCTTGATAAAACTTAAATCTGTGAGAAGATTTAGTGTGTTTACAATGGTAGGTTCCTCTAGAGAGTTGTCAAAGCCAAAGGTGAGCAGATACACATCAGCTGACCAAAACAAAGATTGCCACTCTCCATATGCCTTGCCTCATTTATGTATCCAGGTCTCCATGGCTGCAAGAAGTTACTGATAATTCACAAAGTGCCCACACACATTTAGATCTGGGTGCTGGATTGTTGTCTCAGACTGTTTTCTTCAAGCCTGAGCTAACAGATCACATCTTTGAGTGAAAAACAATTCAGAATCTAGATCCATTTGCTTTTCTCTTTAGATTTTGATATTTTTGAAATCGGGCAGACTATCTGCTAAAACTCCTGTTGGGTGCATTCAATTTATTTTGCACAGAACCCACTGACAGATTTTGGGTGAAAATGTATCCTGTTCATTATCAAGCCGAGGTTTTTTTCAGTTGTCTCAGGGTGAAAGGCTTTGCCACACCCAGTGTTAATCTGTCTCCCACTGCAGTGTTTGGTCTGCTGTACAAACCTGGGATTTTCCAGGAGGGTTTTGTGCACCCCAGATGGATTACAGTGCTTGACACAATGCCTTCAAAAAATGACATGCTCTTAAATTACATGCTTTCACTGTTTTTTTGCTCTTCAAGCTGAAACTAGAAGAAAGGATTTTTTATTTGCCTTAAACACACAGTATGAGCCAGCATGTGAGATTATGTGGGAGACTTCAAGAACTCTGGTTAAAGAGAGTCCTGCAGAAGAATGCCCACAAATCCCAAATCATTGTTAAATTGCATCATATAGAATTCAAAATAAAAAATTGAAGAGATTTTCCTGCTGTGATTCCATAAACTTGCTTTTCTGCCTCACTGTAGATTGCTGTCCATTAAATCAATACGAGTAAGATATAAGAGTACTCGAGAGTGCCCAAAGGAAGGCCATGAGGAGGGTGAAGAGCCTTGAGGAGAAGCCGGAGGAGGAGGGGTTGAGGTCACTTGGTCTGTTCAGCCTGGAGAAGAGGAGACTGAGGGGAGACCTCACTGCAGTTAGTGTCCTTGTGAGGGGAAAAGGAGGGTCCATCACTAATCTCTGCGGTGACAGTGACAGGGAATGACCTGAAGTTGTGTCAGGGGAGGTCTAGGCTGAATATTAAAAAAAGGTTCTTCACCCAGAGGGTGATTGGGCACTGGAACAGCTCCCCGGGGCAGTGGTCACAGCACCAAAGCTGACAGAGCTCAAGAAACACTTGGACAGCACCCTCAGGCACCTGGGGTGACCCTTGGGGTGTCCTGCATGGGGCCAGGGGTTGGACTGATGATCCCTGTGGGTCATTTCTAACTCAGGTTATTCTATGACTCTATGAAATCACGGTGTCATCAGTCTGTCATACACATCGTCATTTATGATAACAAGTAGTTGTCTTTCTCGTGTAGAACTTTGACTCTTCAGATATATCTGATTAATTAAATCATCAGTGTTTAACCAGGTAGAAATTTGTATTTTAGCACTTCATTAATAAACAAGTATTGGTTCTATGTTAATGGGAGAATATAAATTCTAACATAAAGAAGCCAATGTGAATTCAACATCTTGTATGGTAGGGTCTGAGAAAAATGCTAAGAGCACTGTTGAAAAAGAACAATGCATCCAAAAAGTTACAAGCATTTCAGATGTAAACATGCTGCTAATGCTGTAGCATGCTGTGCCTCAGGGCAAGACTTAACCCTGCTTACTGGGGACTAATATTTAAAACACATAGGAATGCAGAGAGATAGAAACAGTTTTCTCTTTTGAATAAGCCTCTTTATTTTTCTTTCCTGAATTAAGTAAACTCGGGGGAAAATATTCTGTTCTCAAAGGCATCAGTTTTACTCAGGAAAAAGGAGAGATGCTTTACCCACTGCTGGCATGTGGCAACTAATTTCAGATTAATTTATGAAGGGCAAGGCTGTTCATCCATCTCCATGCAAGTTAGCAACCTGACATATTCAGTGTGAAAATCACTGGCTGCATTACCTCCTCTGAGATTTTTGCTTTAACTACCATAAAGTAAAAACACTTTTTCTCCCCTAACATTAAAATAATGAAAGTCACTTCTTTTCATTGTGGAGAAATGTTTTATTATCTTCATCCTGGCAAAAATCTTCTGACAAAATCCTTCTTTTCAGAGAAAGTGTGAAAAAAAATGTGTGATTTATTCTAGAATTTGTAGATTGCTCTTTATAGAAACAGGTATTGCATATATATCAGCTGGCACCCTTTCCTCTAGAGGGAAAATACCCCATTTCTTTAGAAACCTTCCATTTAATTAAGGGGGGGGGAGAGGCGAAGAGACCATAAAAAAGACAGAAAAACAGAAAGACAGTGAATGAAAAAGGAAAAAAAAATTTCAGGGTGCGATGTTCTCATGCATTTGAAAATTCAGTAGCAAGAATAAGGTTTTAAAAGCCATATCTAGAGAAATATTCCCCCCAGTATATGTGCTATTAGTCCATTCAAATGTGATGTGAAAAGATTTGAAAATCTTAGAAGAGAACTTGCCATGTTAGTCCAGATGGTGAATGAAGCATAGTCATGCCTGTTTCACTTAATAAAAACCCACTTAGAGTGAAAAATACAGTCACGCAGCAAAAGCTTTCATAAATAAATAAAGAGATTTTTGCCTCTAAAGTATATTCTGAAATTGATCCTTGCAAAATCCCTTGAAGGGAATTTGTGTCTAGAAAATGAACAGAGACGGTTTTTTTGGTGACTTTTTTTGTACCTGTGACAGAGAGAGTGGGACAGTCAAGAGAGGAAAAGGGCTCTTGTCCTCCATTCTTGACACTTGACCTGTGGGTAAAAGTGATCTCCTGAAGCCAAGTGCGTTCACAACATGGAGATAAAGTCTCTGTTGACGAGTCTCCTGACTCAGACCTCTTCTTGGGCCACTAAACTGCAATAATTGTTTTCTCTGGTTATTTTTAATGTGGATTCCCTTTTCAAAATTGAAACAAGATGTAACTTCCTGTGTATTATTATTCCCTTTCTTTGCATTCTTCAGAAGAGATCTGTGCCTTTTTTAGCTAATTACATTACAGGCTTCAGTGGGTTTTGTAGTGATTGCAAAGTATTTGTAAAAAGCCTGTGCAAAACCTGAGCTGAGATTCCATTGTGAAGTTTCAGATTAATCCTGAAAATCACTAAACTCTGCTTTAAGAGATCAAAATGTAGTCAGTTTTTAAACACTTTGGGGAAAGACCCTACACCAGTACAGATGGCAAAGCATTCAGCTAGCTCTAGAGTCTATAAAAATAATTCCTTTTTATTACTTAGCTGTTTCACAAGTAATATGAAAATAAGTCTGTTTCTTGATGATTATATTAAGGATAATTGTGAGAAAGTAATAGGGCATCTTCTCATTATTGTCTATGAATTGATATTCCTCAATTATATCCTTTTTATGTGCATGTCCTGGTTGTTTGTGGGTTCTTTTGTTTTGGTTTTGTTTTTTTCCAAGGGAGCAATTTTGACTTCCAAGTGTCTTTTCCTGAGGAAATGAACACATATCGTGCTTTTAGACCAAGTACTGTAGTGCAATTAATCTCTGCACTGTCCTTTCCTAGCAACCCAAAGTAAGAAATATATGCAGCCAAAGTGTAAAGCTAAACAGCTCGCAGGTTTCTATATTTACAAGAATCAAAGCAGTTAAATGACTCAGCTGCCTCCTAATGTGGGTTATATTTGAATTTGGGGAGAGTGGGGGAAAGAATGGAACGTTATTGCTTTAACAAGGTTTACTGCTAAACTGAACATATGTTGCTCATAATGTCACTTTCTAAATCAATGAAATTATCATTATAGAACATGTCGACAAATTAGACATGTAAAGTGCAAGCTGTATGTGGGAGAGATGTAATTTGGCTCTATAAAAAGAAATTAAACAATAAAATATCAATGACAGATGTAGTTAGCTAAAGGTTTTGAGGTTTAAATACCAATTTGTGAAAAAAAATTATGCAGACCCAATCAGGGTACGAGATAAAAATACCAGCCTTCATGCAACAAGATGATTAAGTATTTGGACCAGATGTTCGGAGACCTTAGATGTGCCCTTTATTTAACTGGCAAGCATACTGGCAAGTCCTTAAATTTGTAAAATCCAAGTAGTGAAGGTTAGCTCAGATGGAAGTAATAAAACAATCAAATATCAAGAGTCATTCATGTCTGTGCACTATACATCACGCTACAGTTCTGAACTCCACATTTTAATATACCAGCACACGTTTTAAAGGAATAGGCTTTTTCCATTATTTTTAAAAGAAAATTACTGAAGTATTTTTTTCCTATTTACAGTTCTCAACCCAAATGTAGGAATTGAATGCATTCAATATGTTTTAGATCCTTTTCCCACAGGTTTGCAGATTTTATAACTCAAGTCTCAGCTAAAACTCTGTGTCATAATTCCTGGGTTATAGCTTTGTCTCACAGCTGCTCTGTGGTTGTGGGCAAGGTGTTTAAGACTAAACAATAAATGTATGCATGATCAAAGAAGAATGTCTTGCAGGTTAAACGATGACTTCTGTTTTAGACCCTTCTAACAACTTTGTGGGGTGATCAATCTCTCTGTGCCTCGTCTCCTCCTATTTATGAGCAGCAGGGTGACATAATAAAATTTGTTAGCTCATTTTCCCTCTTGCGCAGAGCCTCATTCCCAGTCATATCAGAGCTGTTGTGGCAGACCAAGGCTGTTCTCTGCAATCTCATACCTTGGGGTCCTGGCCAGGCCATGCTATGCCACAAACTCTCCTTTCTACAGAACCCAGGGCAGCAGCTGTGGGCAAGGATTTCCACACACACTTGGATCTTATCAGAGTACGAAAGAGGGACGTACCTTGAGCTAGAAATTCTGGGTGCCTGCCTTTCATGCAGCCACTCTGCTTGGACAGTGACTAGCAGAGATGGCCCTGATCTTGTTTAAGCCTTCAAGACATTGCCATAATATAATCAACAGCAATTCTGAAGGCATAAATAAAAGATAACATTCATGAGGTTTTCAGAGGGATGACATAATGTGCATAAAACATTTGAATACCACAGACAGAGCAGATGAAAAGGGATTGAGCTGTAAAGAAGAAATCATTCCTTGATGGGCTGATGTACTTTGGCAGTAGAAGATGGGTTTCATCTGATCAGTGTAGGCATCTACAGTGTGAAGAAAGCATCTCAGCTGTTCACCCCCACTCTTTGTCACACTAATAAAATACAAAGAAAAATATGCTCCTCAGCCACAGTTTAACTCTTCTGAAAATAAATCCTTAAAATAGATACAGCTACAGCCCAAAAATACCTGTTCTTCACCATTAGCTCTGGAGAGAGTCCATGGTGGCAGCTCAGATGTGGACATCAGCTCAGTGAATAAGAAAAGGCAAATGAAATCTGTGTGAACCACAGTGACCATCAATTGGTAGCTTTTCAGCCTGCCTTGATACAGTAACCCAAACTTAAGAAACATTACAGTCAGTTAAAAAGTTAGAGAAAATAAATGCAAGAAGAATACTAACATGAAAATTTCCGGTTTCTTATGAGAAACTTGACTTTATGTTCCCCACAATTTAGGAAAATGAATCCATCCATATGAGTAGGAGAATATGATCTGTTGCTCTTGCATAACGTTCTTTGAAACATGGGTTTCAGCACTTCTGTTACCATGGTGTCATTTGCAAAACACTTGTAAACCTGTGACAGGCATCAGAATTTGATTAATTAATCTCTACAAAATGCTTTGAGTTTCACTGGGGGAAAGATACCCACCTTTAGTTTCTTGGGCCTTCTCTCCTGAGGAGCAGTACCTTCCTGCACCTGCCTTGTATTAAAAAATAGTGTGGCCAGGAGGGCCAGGGCAGGGACTGATCCCCTGTCCTCAGCTGGGCAGGCCACACCTCAAATCCCAAGTTTGGTTCTGGTCCCTCAGTTCTGGAAGGGCATTGAGGTGCTGGAGCACATCCAAGAAGGGCAACAGAGCTGGGGAAGGGTCTGGGGAGCAGCTGAGGGAGCTGGGGGGGCTCAGCCTGGAGAAAAGGAGGCTCAGGAGGGATCTTATTGCCCTCTAGAACTCCCTGAATGGAAGGTGAAGCCAGGTGGGGCTCAGGCTCTGCTCTCAAGTACCAAGTGATAGGACAAGAAGCAATGGCCTCAAGCTGTGCTAGGGAATTTTTAAATTGAATAATAGGAAAAATTTCTTCACCACAAGGGTTGCCAAGCCCTGGCACAGGCTGCCCAGTCAGATATTGGAGTCACTATCCCTGAAGACCTTTATAAAATGTGTAGATGTTGTGCTTGGCCATGGTTTAGTGGCGGGCTTGGCAGAGCTGCATCAAGGGTTGGACTTGGTGCTCTTAGAGTTCTTTTCTAACCTCTCAATCCAAAGATTTCTAAACCTTTCAATCCAAAGATTCCATAATTCCAAAGAAATTCCAAAGGTGAGTAAAGCTATGTGAAAATATTTTTTTACCTGGAGGCAGAAAAACTGGTCCTGAAAAAAATGAGGTTTTGTAAATTTGTTTTCATCTTTCTCTTTTTCTCTCCATTGTCCTTTGAAGGGCAGATCTCAGCCATATTCAAGTGACAACCCTCCACGTACCGACTACTCTAAGTGTAAACACTCACCAAGCAGGAAACAGCTTTGATTATTCAGAAACATTTAAACAAAGTGAAATACCTTGTTTTAAGTGATTGCCTGAGCATAGAAGAGAGATGGGACTTGTAGGAAGAAGTAATGTCTTTTCTGAAACAAGCTAATAGAAGTGAAAAGAAACAGACAAGTTTTAAGGGGCTTTTGTTCTGGACAGATTGTTTTTTTCCAACACTATCAGTTATTCTAATAAAAGATATTACCTCTCCCTATAAACCTTGCCTCTCCCCTCTTAATGTTACTTACACTGATACTTCTTTTTATTTCTGTTTCTAAAGGTATATGGATTTAGAAAGAGTCCATATCCATCTTCCGCACTTTCCAAGTGCTTAAAACACTCTGCCTGCAGAATTTATACTGTATATGGAGTGCTCTCAAGGAGCTGCACTTACATAACAGTGCTTGCCTGAATGTCTTGTTTTCCACACACAAGTCCAACAGGCTGGAAATCAGGACTGCTGAGCATTACCTGCTTTCTGAAAATCATTAGTCTTTTTTCCCCTCCCTAATTAATTTTTTGAACCACTAGAGAGTCACAGTAGGGGTAACAACTTTCTGAATCTGGTCACACTCTGATTTAACCTGGGTTTGCCACAGGGTCCTAATATCCCCTGCTCACTTCTAGGCTATTTGTGAGTTTGGCATAACTTCATTCCCAGAATTGTGCTGGAGTTATATTTAATTGCTTTTGCTCTTCTCTGGACGTAATTAGAAGGATGTTTTCTTTCTCTCTAAGACGTCTCAAAAGAAAGAAAGTTTTGGGTGTTCACCTTGAACTTTCCAACAGTTCCATTGATCTGCACAAACAGAAAATTTTCTACAGTTCTTTGGATGATGGCAAAATTACCTTATTTACTGAACTGATAAAAAAATATCATCCCACCTGTGCTACCCATCTTAGACTACTTTTTGTACCTGCTGATTGAGGTTGGTTCAGCTGTGCCCTTTCCCAAACTGTCAGTGTACTGCTTTTACCAAACTGAGACAAAAAACTTCTGAAGGGCCATGACTCCCATTCTGAGAACTCTCCTACAGAAAGATTATGCCTAGCAGGGAAGCACCCTCAAAACTGACAGAGTCTGATGGTCCTAATTTAAAGAAACTATAAGTTGAGAAGTCATCTCCTGGAGGGACAACACAAGAGGCACAAGTAACCCAGGAGGTTCCTGGATTACACTGATGATAAAATCCTTCTCCAAGTGAGTTCTGCTGGACCCCATAAGCACCAACAATGCAGGGCTTGTTGGGCATCTGAAAGTCGGACGGAGCCTTGCCTGGAATTCAGGACCCTGGGAGCAGAAAGGAAGGTGAAAAGCAAACTCCCAGTCATGGATTTTGTAAGAACAGACTTTGGCTTCTTCAAAGATCTGCTCAAAAGAGTCACATGAGATGAGGTCTCGCAGGGAAGAAGGGCCCAGGAAATCTGGTTCATATTGAAGGATCAGTTCATCCAAGTTAAAGAGGGTTCCGTTCCATCAAATACAAAGGCAAGCAAAAATGCCAGGAGGTCTGCATGGATGACCAAGATGTTCCTGGCCAAACTCAAATACAAAGAGGAAGCAAATAGAGGGTGGAACCAAACATCTCCAGGTGACCCTGCTTGAGCGGGACAAGGTGAACTTCAGAGGTCCCTTCCAACCTCAACCATTCCTTGCTTCTATATCTGCTATAATGCTATCCAATTAGAAACAAAATATATTTTTCAAGATGTATAAAATACAAGATATCACATCTGGTTCACTGAAGCACTAAACATTGGAGTTTGGGTGCTGTTCTGGTATTGTATCCCATTTTCATCTCCAGGTACTGGCCACTGGATGCTGGAGACCAGTCTGACCTTTAGCTGGAGTTTTTAACATCTGGCCAAAGAAGTCCAGCAACTAGCACCAATTTTTAATTCCATTTTCATGGCATTTTTTCACCATCAGAGAATTAGTTTTGTAGATGTTCAGAGGCATATAAGTGACAGAATAAAAACTTCCTCTTGTTTCACTGGGGGCGTATGAGGGTGTTAGAGAAGGACTACGGCATCCAAGTGTTCATTAATGTAATTTTCTGCAGCTATAACACATTTAGAATAATTCCTGGTGGAGTTTAATCAGAGCAGTTAAAATTTTTTTCAAACTCTCTTTTGATGGAAAGTTCCTTTCTGTGAAATGGAATGTCCCTATTAGGTAAAATTTGCAGGATTGGGCTGGGAGGGAAATAATCAGACAATAGAATTTTAGCTTTGCAATCATAACCTGGAAAATATAGAAACCTTTCAAAAATATTTATTAATACTTCATAAATAATAATTGGTATTTTTTTTTTCTCAAGGCAATATAAATTGTTTTCTGACAAGCTCTCTTTGTGCTGCGCGTTTTTCATGACAGATAATATCGGCCCTTTCTCCCATAAGCAACGCAAGCAAATGTAAATTTTTGGCATGAATCCAGACAGCTGGCCTCCATGGGACATCTTCCGTGGTCATGCCTTTAACTCCAAACACCACAGACAAAAGGCAGCGGTGAATAAGTCACCCTTTTCACACTGGGCTCCAATTACATCTGCTGCCTTTTGTGAGAGGGAGTTTGGATTTCACAGTCCTTGGGCAGCTGTTGGGTTTGTGGCCACGCCTTAGTCGGAATTCTCATGAATTGGAATTACTTGAGCTCCACAATGGTTTCCATATCCCACAGCTATGGGAACTGTGAGAAAGCTCACACTGATTGATTAGAGTCTCTGAGTCACTTAACTTCTGTCAGGGATGTGAATCTGCACAGCCAAAATAAGCTTCTTCCACACCGGAGATTTCTCTATGGTGTTTTAATAATATGATTGTGGCCAAAGAAAACCAAGAAATTGTAACTTTGCTCTCATCTGATATTAATAAAATTAATTTGCCTTAGAGTAATAATGACATGTTTCTCAAAGGAACTTATTTTACATGCATTTTTATTTCTTCTTTTGAACAGTGTATCTTCTACTTATTCTGCTGATTGTATTTATAAATGTTACACTATTTTGAAATCTGAAATTAAAAGGTTTTCAAGCATAAAATATGCACAATCTGATAATAGCTTCTTGGTCCATTTTTCTCTCCTTCAGCCTCAGTCCCATGAAACCAGAAAGGCAGGAGTTATTAACTCCCTGTTATTTATTGGTATCTAAAGGCTTCATCCTTCATGTGATATTGTAGTATATATTAAGTGTTTTCTATGGAAACGATTAAGGTATTACAGGCAGAAGATTCTGATAGTGCTTGAGCAGTTTCAAAGCATGTGATCTCCAAGGAAACAGAGATCCTATTACCAGTCCCCATCCTACAGAAGTTGCCAGTGGCACAGGACACTGGGAGTCTTGCTGTTGGCTCCAGCAGGACTATTCCTAACGTGTGAAGTTCCGTACGTGGAATATGCCTAATTGGGTTATTTTAAAAACAAATTAAACCGTACACAAATTTGCCTCAATGACATCCTTCCCGGGCTTTGGAGTTTGTCTTTGTATGCTTTTGAGGGGACTGTTTGTTAGGGAAAAAAGTAAAACTTTGCAGAAAAAGTTCAGCTTTCAGTGAAAAAAACCCAAACCCTGTGGACTTTGAGTGTGATTTGTGCAGGCATTTCAGGGGTCATGCAGTTTTGGTTAGCTCCAAAATTTGGGTCTGTTTTCATCCCAAAGGAATATCAGAGCCTCTCCAGAGGTATAAGGCAGTGAACATATTTCAGCATACACTTTTACTACAATGAGGAGGAAGGCATGAAAGAAATTATGAGTTTTACAACTCTCTATCTTACCCCATGACCAGCCTTCACAGTCAAATATGTGACTTGTTTATATTTTTGCCAGAGCACATGCAAGCTTTGCTACTGCTGTACCAGAGCCCCTCACTGGTGAGGTCTGGGGCAGCGCAAAGTCTTGCAGGCTCATCCCCAAGGGCTAAAGTAGCCTTATAGTTATAGGACAGCCTTGTAAATTTATTGGAAGGAAGAGGGGGGCATAATTTCCCAGTGCTGAAATAGGACCTGTATAATCTTCTTTCCAGGTGTTTTTTTTCTTAGTTTCTCACACACACTATTTTATATCAGCTTTGCAAAATCCTGCTGTATTAGATGTATTGCAAATGATGTCTTAAATATCACTGATGGCTCCCTGAAGTATATGCGCTGTTAAAATGTTCATTCTGATTTAAATGACCAAAGCTACAGAGCTCCCACCAGATCCCTGAGAAAGCTCTTGAGACTCTAACAGATCACACCTTCCAGTCAGCAAGATTCTCATTCAATTTTGCTTGCCCATTACCTGCATGCACTTCTTGTACCCTAAGAGTGCCATTTGCACTCTAACTCTGATGTGTTATACCTTGGGGTGCAAATGACTGAACTGCCTGTTGTTCCATCAAAGCAGAACTATGTCTAGCTTTTTATTCAGAAAAGATGGAGATAGAAAAACATACAGCAGAGAAAATGTTTGATATTTTATAGCTAAGCCCAAGAGGTTATTCCCTGGATCTTCTATCTTAGCCTATTTTCACTATTTCCTTTTTTAATTGTCTTAACATGGATAGCTAGAGCAAAGTACTAATCCTATCATTGCACTCTCTAAATCCAAGTATCTCTGTACAGGTCAAACTGGAAGTAATTTTTAGAGACTGCCTTTAAAGGTCTTTAAATGCATGTCAAAGGGTTCTGAAAGTTGATTTGGAAATGGAAAAAGAAAAATAAAAGCTGCTGTTGTTTTGTTTGTTTCAGTCAATGCATTTGGCAGGGAGATTTTAGAGACAGGCTTGGAGATTTAGCAACTCTATTTTCCATAACTTTATAAAGGTACTTAATGAAGGCAGCTTTACATTAAAATATGCCTCTTGGTTTTGGAACAAACATCTAAGTTCTTCATCTCTTTTATGATATTTTAAGTGAAGCTGGTTTGATACAGTAGACTTTGAACAGACTGCCATTAAAACATAGGAAAAGGTAAATGAAAAATAGGACTATGGATTTCAAGAAGCCTAAAACTGGCTTAACATTGGACAGGGAAAAAATATGTTTACAGCTGAATTGTCACTGCAAGAGCAACACATCTTCCTTCTGTGCAGTTTAGTTAACTGAGATAATGTTCAAGGTTTTCTCAAGCCACATTAAGATAAGGAACTAAGGATGGCCTTGTTGGATTGAAGACAATCCCCATCAAAAAGTCCGCCATCAGCACAAAATGGGATTCATCCAATATTAAATTTACATATTTTACTCCTAGGTCTGGTATATCTTACCCACGTAACTTGTAAACTTAAATGAATGGGCTCTATTTTAGTATGTGCCTGGCACAAGGGATTTCTCATCATGGACAGCATGTTTGGATGTGAACATAATGCAGTAATGACTCACCTTCAAATGCAAAATGTTCTGCTCAAGAAATCACAGTTGATTATGACTTGTACTACAGGGATCCAGGATGAGTCTTCCTCTCACTAAATATGGCTCAGATAAAGATGAAAAATCCCACTGGTAGAGGAGGAAACAGTATTTTAGGGAGAAATTAATGCTGTTTGCACCTCCTGTATGGTGTCAGCAATGTGATAAAGCTAAAAGCACATTTCCTTTGCTATTATTTCAGCCCTAAGAGCTGATCCTGCAGAAAGTTAATACTTTCTCTCATGTCATCATCATCATCACAGAATTATCATAGAATGGTTTGTGTTGGAAGGGACCTTCAAATAATCTGGTTCTAACACCCTTGCCATGGGCAGGGACGCCTTCCACTAAACCAGGATTCTCAGAGCCCCCTCCAGCCTGGCCTTTAACACTCCCAGAGATGAAGAATCCACCACTTCTCTGCGCAACCTGTTCCAGTGTTTCCCCACCCTCATGGTGAATAATTTCTTCGTAATCTAATCTAAACCTGCTACCTTTCAGTTTGAAGCCATTCTCCCTCGTTCTGTCACTACATGCCCTGTAAAAAGTTTCTTTCCAACACCTTCAGTCTCATTGATTTTAGTGATGCTGAGCGCTTTAAAAGTTGAAGTAAAGCATTTGAATAAAATGTAAACAGGGCAAATATAGTCATTGAAAGTGACAATCAACCATGATAAATTCAAATTGAAGTGATATTTTTCTTGCTATGTTCAGCTTTCATTCCTCCAGTGGACATTTCCACTTTAGGTCTTTGCACCTTTAATTATTTCAGATCTGAAACAGCTGCTGTTTTTTCAACAGAACATGCAATCAGAGTAACTTTGATGCAGCAAAACCAATCTGACTTGTGTGGAACAGAAATGCAAATAGGCAATGGGAGCATTAGTCAGAAGGTTTGCCTGTGCATGACAGTTGCTTTGTGACAGAGTGAAAAAGGATGGCATTGCCACCTGCCTGTCTCTTCATCCATCACTAGTTGGGTTAGAATGGGTGAAGGTGTCATATGTGCTGCCTGATACAGCAGGATGCTGTTCAGCACCGGTTGCTATGGGTCCCAGAGTCACTAAATCCCTTTTTATTCCTATTTATACTCAGGGTCTATGAAAGGTGCCATATCCCTTTGTTAAAAACTGCAGGCTGGCACTGAAACCTCCAGAAATGAGAGACATCCTTTCTCTGAATACCTGTAGCAATCTCAAGCATATTTTCTGCAGTAGCTAAAAAAACTTGAGAAAAACCAAATATTTGTCCTTTTTTTTATGGAACAGAGAGGGATTAAAAATTCAGTTTGTCTGTGTGATAGAGCTCCCAAGGTTTGCTAGTGACTGTGAGCTTTCAGTACATTTCTCATACCTTCCCACTACCCTATAAAAGTTCTCAAAACTCAAAAGGAATCTGACATTTCCAACTCTGGTTAGCTTAAAAGGAATGGTTTCTATTTAAGTAAGGAAATGTGCAACCAAGATAAACTATTCCAGGAGTCTCTGCTTCCAATCTAGCAACCTAATATGTATCTGATTAGTGTTTATAGGAAAATCAAGCTGTTGGTTTTTGAGGCAGAGACAGCAGTGTTTGTTTTCTCCAGCATGTTTTCACATAGCATCTAAATGTGTTCTGTCTTGTTATTTGATGCAAATTTTTGTTTGGAACTTTCTCTGTTTTCTGTGTTTCTGAAATTGGGGGATGAAACGCATGTGTAGATTTTTAGATAGCAAAGAGCAAGAAGGTTTATTTATTTGGTTACTACTGGGTCATTTGTACTGTTTCTGTTGCATGCTCTTGATTAAGATCAGAATTTCCAAGTGTTATTGAAATCAATATGTACTTATACAGAACAGTGTGTGTGTATTAAAAAATCAAAGCAACTATTGTTATGCTGACCTCTGTAAAAGCAATATCAACATGAGGAATAGCAAAGGTTTCTCAGTAAAGAGCTGCATGGTGTTGCAAGCACCTTGTCACCCTATTTTCAGACTGTAATTTGTCCCATGAAATCATAATTTTTTAACATTCTTCACAACCACCGCACTCAAATTATTAAAGATTGTTTGGACAACGAGATGGGACTAAAGGGATGAGTTTAAACCTGCAGACACAAGGAAACCTTTGGTGTTCTTTCCGTATTGAAAAGAGTATTTTCCATATGGTTACTGTTCTTATTGTTTTCGTTATTATCTCAATGTGCTCTTCAGGGCATTACAACTAAGAATTGCATTATACCTATAACACTGGGCCTGAAGTATTACAGGTAAGAGTTATCCCACATCAAACAGTTCTGAGTCTATTTCTTACAGGCATTATTTTAAATTTATAGTTCCATTATTTCCAACAGGGTTTGCAGATTGAGCACCGGTTTATGTAGCATTGTTTGATTTTTAAAAATACTTATTTCTTAGTTTAAAAAAAAATTCTATATAGACAATAGCATTTTCCCACTGGGCTGCAAGCAATTAGAATCCACCAAGAGAGAAGTCATCTGTCAATTGCAAATGTACTTAAAAACAAATCCTCAGAGCTGTCTGACTAAGCAAATGTTTAAACAAACAAATATATTCAAATATTCAAAGATATAGTTGATGTAGTAACACTTTTTGCTTAGCTTAATTCAAAAATCATTGCCATGTAGTAAACAGAACACCCCCTAAAACAGAGATTAAAACGAGCAATGATAGAACTGCATATAAATGACAAAATAACCACAGATATATGAATCTTTATTGCTGAAGAAGACCACATTTCACAGTAAACACAAGAAGTGGAGGTGATAGAAAAAATAACTGTTTCAATAAAAATAACAGGATTTTATCAGTCTGTCGCGTGGTCACAGTGTTTGACAAAGCTCAGACCATACACCAGACCAATAATGTCTCATTCCTATGGACATATATTATGTTATAAATATATATTATATACAGACATAATATTATTCTTTTTGCTGCATTTTATTGAACATAAGACTTCTTCATTGTTTTGTGAGTTTATAGTGCACACTCGAGTCACATTTTCATGCTTTTCTTCAAGGTCTTATGGACCCGAAAATTCATAGTTTTAATAAAATGTAATTTTTTGTGGTTTTGCATGACTCACCTTAAATCACAGGACTTGGCAATACCATTATAAATCTCTAGGTGTGCGTCAGAACAATTAGAAGGCAGCACTTGTTGTCTTTGACTTTCAAGGTACATACTCTTATTTAGGGATCTCTACAGTAGGTTTTAACCTTTTTCCTTTTTTTTTTTTCTTTAAGATTTTCCCTATCAAACGGTAAAGCTCAGGGATCCTGGTCTCTGAACTGGTGTTAAGTGCCCAGACTGTGCTGAATGGTCAGCAGCAAACGTGCCTCACATAATTTGTATGCACTGCTGCAGCACCGGCAGAGAGAGGTTACAGTGCCCACTGCTTGGTTTAATTGGAGTTAAGTAGATCTATTATGTCGGTGTGCCCCATCCACAAGCTGTTTATTTTGATTAATGCATGCATCCCAACGAGAGAAACGTCTGTGTGAGACAGAAACTTTTAGGAGAAATAAATGAACAGTTTTGTAGACCAATTTTCCTGAGAGAGCTGTGTATTTTTAATGCTTTCCTCCCCACTGGCTGGGGTAGCCAGTTTGAGCCTCTTTGATAGATTTGGTGCTCAGGATGAGAAGTGCTGATCAATTGTAAGATTTCACAAGCTGGGACCTTAAGAATTGAGACACTCTAAATTACCAGTCTTGCTTAAACATAATTTACTTCCAATTTGTGACAAAAATAATAGTGAGACAACTATTTGCTAGGATGTAGAGACTTGAAATGGGCAGTTTGAAAGAAAAAAATCTGTAATAAGAGATGAAAACCAACAGCAGCTGGGAAGTAACTTCTGAAATTTGCTTCAAAACAAAAGTATACACACCCTGCAAGGGTATCGTGATGAGGGAAAAACACAGGTTAAGGCATTAGTTAGAGGAAGGAGGAGAAATTCACTGTCTATGGTTATCAGATTAGCAGGTAGTTTCCAGGCTGTCACCTTCCTTGTCTGGAACAAAAAAAAAAAAAAAACACACAAAAACAAAACCCAAAACAACAAACAACAAACAAACAAACAAATGAACAAAACCCCCACAAATTTATTAAAAAATAAAATAAAATTTAAAAAAAAAAAAAGGGATTCTACTAGGTTCACAGGAAAGGAAATGATTCTTGAAGAACCCCAGGGGCAGATGAACTGCAAAGAAAATGTGAGAACAAGGACAAAACCTTTCCAGACAAGCTGCATCAAGGTCAGGTAAATTCGAGCGCCTTCCAGCATCAGCTGACTCCTCCTGTGGTTGCAAAGGGAACATAAATGACGTGTTTATGCTGAATGCCTGAAACCAAGGCATCAACCCTGGGCCATCTGTGTGTGTCACCAGCCATGTGTGCTGCAGGAAATGGCTGTGCTGTGGCCTCGGACTGAAGGTTATTGAGAGAAAGTACTTCTGTGATCTTATTTATTTCGCTTAGAAAGTCAAGGAAATGTAGTGCCCTCAGCAGACTACCAACACGGGATCTCACAGAGCCACACCAGCCGCATCTTCTGGTGGGACACAGACAGAGAGACAACCTGGGGAGATTTTTAGGAGATCAGGACCAAGAGAGACAAGCGCTTATCAGAAAATAGGAGAATTATCATAGTTGGAATAACAGTCCATAAGTTTTCAAAGTTTCTAGATGCTTACCCTAATGAAAATTGAACCTCTGAACCTTCTGAGGTTAACTTGTCCCCACTATAACATTATTAGGAGATAATGTCAATGATATGGAACACTGTCACAGGACAGCAGTTTCCCACTGCTAAATAAATGCTGAGCCAAAGCCAAGATATTTATTTTCAAAGTGGGAGATATTTACCCTGTAAACATGTTCTGTTCCAGTGACTTTACGTCTGTTATACCAAACCGCTAATGAGGGAGATGCTGTCTGATGCATGTGGTTAAACTAATAAGACTTTCTTAGTGTCCTCTTATTGAAAATACATATTTTTATTGGATTACAGAACAGATTAGCTCAGCACTTCAGCTAATTTGGAAAACAGTTGGTCCATACCAATGCTGTTTCTGATATGCACCCTACTTGAGGGTTCCCCAGCACAAACAGCTGGAAAGCCTCGCTGTCATTCAGCAGCTCCAGAGCTGGAAATGTACTGTCTTGCCAGACTAATGAGTAAGTTGACATATATGAAGTGGCACTAACACTGTAGATGGCACAGGAATCAAAATTACAGAATCCCAACAATTTCAATGTGAATGGTGCCAAAGGAATGCCAATATTTTCTGGAGATATGGAATACCAGGAAGATGTCTGGGCCGAGAAGCTGCTCTTTGACAGACCCAAGAATTTCCAGGTACAAGCCCAAGCAGATGCAGGAATATGGACAAGGGTACATCTGCTAAATCATCCACAGGTAGTACAGATTCCAGAAGGACATGGATGTAAGGGCAGGAAGTGTAGAGAATTTTAATAGCCAATTTCCTTAAAAGAAATCTCTATCAGAGGTATAGATTGGTTTCCCTCCTGCTTTAGCAATCACAGTCCTTGAATGTTGACTGCCTAGAAGAAACAGAAAAACTGTTTGCACAAAAGACCTTTATTTTTAATTATTGCTTATATTAAAATAAATCAAAGCTTAGATCAGAAGTTCTAAAATTCAATAAATTCTTCTTTTCTGGCCATACATATTGAGGAAAAGCTTAAAGGTGTTATTTGGAAAAAATATTTCTTGAGACAATAAAAATTTCTGTTAAAGACACTCCCTTTCCCAAGGGCAGCGAGCTCCTAATTCACAGTGATGCAAGTATGATATTTGTTATTTCAGGGGTTTAAGGTTCCCTTGAGCTTCTGTTGATCTGTAGCCTCACTCCAGATATTTATTAAATCATTGTTTCTTCAGTAGTGAGAGTTGAATACTGCATATTGCATATGCCTAAACTGGAAGTTGATACAAGCAGTAAAAATTTAGCACTGACTCTTAAGGAAAAACTTACATATTGCAATGAATTATCTCTTATTATTTACACCTATTGTCCTTATTATTTTTACCATGTGGGCTTTTCTATGACAAGGAACTTGGGTGAAATTACCCAATAAACTCCTTAATTCATTGCCTAGCTCTTTGTAGTAAGGTATTCCCAGTGCTTCTACTCAGTCTCCTGGTGTCTCAGAAATAAACCAGCCTTGTGTTTGCCACAAGGGCACACCTTTATGACTTCCTGTGTTCCATTTTGTCGCTTGTCTTATGAGCTCTCACGGTACTTTATTCTGTTCTGAAAATAATTTTTATGAAAGGAATTGCAATCCTAGGCAATGCTGGTGTGGGTTTGAGGTTGCATTTTGAGAAACTGCTTTTTAGTATGCATCCATAGTTCCATGACAATCCTTCCTTGCACCACATATGTCAGTGATGATAAGCTCTACGGCTTCCTCCATCTCCAAGCTGCTTCAGCATGATTTTTTTGTGTAGGTTTATGTCAATTCATTTTAATATATCTCAGAACAAATGTCATCAGGATCCAATAATCACAGTTTATTGGGTGGACAGAAAGCAGGCAGTGAAGTCTCCATTGGGATTTTCAGCATCAATTTATGAGGTGCATTGCAAAACTAAAATCCATCTGATTTCCATCAGCTTAGCTATAAATGTAGGCATAATGATTCTATCCACTTATTTTCAAATCAATTTAACATAACTATCTCCCAGAATTAGAAGACATGGATCACTGCACAGTTTAGGCACTAATATAGTGGTTTCTACTCACCAATGTCCAATACCACTGATTAGTTTAGTATCCCACTCCTGTATTCACTCCACATCATTAACAGCTATTGGAAACAGTGGACTTGCATTGTTTGGGCTTTCTTACACAATCCGTGCAATTTAGAGAGCAGAAAATGCAAAATGTTTTAATATTAACTCTTCTAATTGATAAGCTTTTAGTGCACCAGAATGCTAAAAATTATTAAGTCTTTTGGGGATAAAAATGTCAATAATTTTAAATTTGGAAATATGGACTGACACATTCAAGGAAAACTTGGACTGAATAAAAATGTCTATTTCATAAGAAAAATGGAATTCTGTTTTATGTTCTCCTCCAGTTTTCAACTGTCTCATCAGCTTTGCTGGAGTACAAGTGGTTTACATCAGTGTGGTAATGCTGATGGCTGAAATGGGGGCACATCCCAAGTTAGATGATGTATTAGTCAGATTTGTATGTAAATATGCATTGCACCATTTCAGCGTGTACATTATTCCAGAGAAAAATTCAGTTCACAACATGTAAAGAAAGAATTGAGACGTTAAGTTGGGTGCATTTTAACGAGGAAGTTTAATTTGTATTTTCTATGTTTATTTATAGGGAATGCTTTATTATGAACAGGATGCTCATCTGATCAAATGCAATGATGCAATTAAATTGCTTCTTGTTGAAACAGGTTTTATGGTGCTTATTAAAAGTAAATACAAATAAGTGTTTGAAGATCTGTGTGATCAGAAATGCCTTTTGATATCAGACGGAAATATATCAGTGCCTGAAATGCCTTAACTCTTTATTTAAATGTGGCAGATGAGTGTTTATAACATCATCGTGCCAGATTACTAAAAACACAGCTGACATAACTCATTTGGTTTTTTCAAAAGCTTTTGTCAGAGACCTCATGGGAGGCTATTAAAAAAACAACACAAAGTAATCATGGGCTAAATCAGAAATATCCAGGTCAAAGACAGAATCCAGCATGAGAGTAGACTGTTAGAAAGTTGGAGAACTCAAGAGTAAAAATATTTTTTTTCTGCGGCCATTCGGAGTGGGAAATCTATGGACAGAAACACCCAAACAAGCCACAGTGTCCTACTGCAACCTTTGTTTCTGCCTTCATTAAAGAGATCGATGTAATGAAATGTGCAAAGCAATTAAAGGCATGAACAAATGAGAAAAACTGATACTAAGATAAGTGCTTATATTAGTCATGTATTTTCATGGCCACTGAGCCTCAGGAAATCCACCACAAGGTGAGCACTATCAGAGAAAAAGAGCTGTTAGGACAATCTCAGAGCTGTCACTGGTTATCTGAGAGAGCTTATGGGAGGGGGTGTCCAGAATACTGGAAAAGTGCAATTATTGAGACTATCTTTAAAAAAGGGAAAAGAGGATGGATTTGTCAGCTTAACTTCAATTCCTAGAAAAATCCTGGAGCAAATAACCAAGCAAACAATTTGTAAGCCCCTAGAAGATAACAAAAAGATGAGTGACAGCCAGCATGGATTTGTCAGTGTGGTGGGTTGACCTTGGCTGGATGCAAGTGCCCACCAAACTTCTCTATCACTCCCCTCCTCAGCAAGATGCAAGGGCAAAGGGGGAATAAGATGGAAAAAAAAACCCTCATGGGTCAAGATAAAGGCAGTTTAATAAAGCAAAAACAAAGGTCATGCATGGAAGCAAAGGAAAACAAAATATTTATTCTGCATTTCCCATCAGCAGGTGAAGTCCAGCCACTTCCTGGGAAGCAGATCTGGGAGACAAATACCATAATAATGAATGTCCTGCCTCCTCCTTTTGTCTTAGTTTTAACTGCTGAGCAGATGTCATAGGAAATGTCCCGTTGGACAGTTTGGGTCAGGCTCCTGCCTGTGTCCCCTCAGAGGATCTTGTCCATTCCCAGCTGCTGGTGAAGAGGAAATGTTGGAGAGGCAGTGCTGGGGCTGTGCCAGCTCTGCCCAGCAGTGCCCAAACACTGGGGTGTTTCCAGCACCTTTCTACACACCAGTGCCCAGCTCAGAGCTGTGGGAGGTGAACTCCAGGCCCAACACAGTCAGAAACAAATCTTGTCAAACCAGCTTCATTTCCTGCTGTGAGAGGATAACAGGTTTGTAGATAGGGCAGAAGCAGTAGATGGTGCATGTCTCCAGTGAGGCATCTGACAATGTTTCGCCTGACATTATCACAGTAAAATTCCATTAGCTGGATTAAACTACTATAAAATGAGCAGGGAAATGGCTGGAAATTTGTAGTCAAGCCATATGGAAGAAAATAAAGGGTATTTATTAGGACAGAATATGCCAAGTCATTGAGAAGAGGCCCAACCACTTGGGAGGGTGAGAATTCCAAATGAGTTCAATAATTTGCACAGTCAGTCTGAAACACCTAAAATGACTTCAGGGAACAACTGGCTAATCAGCAGCTCTGCAGAAAAAGAGCAGTGATGGAGAATAAGATAGGAGAGGATCTCAGAAATTAATACTATCAGCAAAGTGACACTTTTGCAGAAAAGCCAAATACTATTAGGGGATACACAAGCAGAAATAATCTCTGTAAGATACATGACATAATCTTTCTGCTCTATTTGGCATGAATGAGGTCGTAGTTGATGCGTAGTGTTCCCTCTGCAGTTTGCATTTCAAGAAATATTTGCATCAGGTAAAGGAAGAGCAGAGTGATTAGGGGTGTAGAAACTTGACCTATTAGAAATCAAGGAGCTGAGACTGCTTCCTCAAGAGAAAAGACCAAGTAGAGACAAGATTAGTAGTCTTCAAATACATAAAAAGTGGCTGAAAGGGGGAAAAGATTGAATTGTTACAGGTACCCATTTTCTATGTGACAGGAAATAATGTGCTCTAAATTGCAGAAAGGGATATTAATGTGAGATATTGGAAGAACTTTGTAGGGGTAAAAATGATTAAGGGCTTACATAGGTTGCCTGAGAAGATTCTGAATCTCCTCTACCAAAGACCTTAAGAGCAGTTTAGATAAACATATGTTAAAAATAGTTCAGAGAGAGCCAATCCTGCCTGGGGTGAAAGAATGACCCCTTGATGTTCCTTCCATACATTTTTTTCTTTATTTCTCCATTAACACAATGAAGCACAAAGGTTCACTATTCAGAGTCATGAACTGAATGCGTTTGCTAATGACGAGCACTATGAATAAGCAGGACACTGGCAGATGACACAACTGTTTTCTCTAGCTAAAGTTTATTCAGAGGAATTTCTGACAATGTTATGTGAGAAAAATTATAGCAAAGATAGGTTAAAATATTTATTTACAGTGCTGGCTAGGCTAGCTAGAAAACTAGGAGACCTTGACAAATTAGAGAGATGAGCAATCACCAACCACACGAAGTTTAATCAGGGTGTGATTCTTGAGGTGTCCTGCACAGGGCCAGGAGTTGGACTTGATTATCCTGATGAGTTGCTTCCAGCTCAATTTATTCTAAGATTTAAGATCTAGGTGACTGTGCATAGGACATAGGAAGGGCTTCTTCAGCCTTGCTCAGTGGTGAAACCGAGCATGAAAAAAAGGAGTCCACATTAACACTTTGCAATGCTTTTAGGTAAAGTCAAAGGATTTTATTGCATTTTAACTTGTATTATTATATGAATTTGGGTCATGCTTTAGCAGAAGTACAGAAGCCCAAATTTTTAATTGTTTCCATGTTACAGAGGAACTGAATGACAAGACTGGTTGGAGATGAGTGGGAAATATCAAAAAGCTTGCAAAAATTATGGTATGCTGTAGTGTATTTCATCTTAAAAGGCCACATGAGCACAGAACATCATTTGTGCCATTCAAAGCAATAAGGGAAATTAAACCCTAGAATATCTCTAATTGGAATTCTTTTTAGGTTACCTGTCATTTAGAGAAGTCTGGCTTGGAGACAGGATGGTGTTCATCAGAAGGACAATACAGCAGCACTCACAAACAGGCAGTACATTTTTAACTCCACAAGACTGCTTCTGATCTCTGTATAATACAGGTTTGTATTCTGTTAAAGGGTTTTCTTCTCCTCAGTACCGTTGTTAGCCATCAGATTCTACACTGGGCCATTCTTCCCTTACAGACCCATAATCTGTTCCAATTTACTTCTTCAAAGTTAGCAACTCTCGTTTGGAGAAAGAGGTTTTACCTAACAACAGCACATTCCACTTCTCAGGGAAATGCATGGAATCACAGAATCACAGGATGGTTTGGGTTGGAAGGGACCTTAAATATCATCTTGTTCCAACCCCCTGCCATGGGCAGGGATGCTTTCCATTAGAGCAGGTTGTTCCAAGTCCTGTCCAGCCTGGCCTTGGACACTTCCAGGGATGGGCTATTCACAGCTTCCCTGTGCCAGTGTCTCACCACCCTCACAGGAAAGAATTTCCTCCTAACACCTAAACTACACCTTCCTCTTTTCAGTTTAAACCCTTGTCCTGTCTCTATCTGCCCATGTACAAAGTCACACTCTAATTTTTTTATAAACCGTCTTAAATTATTTAAGGGCCGCTGTGGGGTCTCCCTGTAGATTTTTCTTCTCCAGGCTGAACAGCCCCAACTCTCTCAGCCTGTCTTCATAGAAGAGGTGCTACATCCTTATGATTGCCTTCATGGCCTTCTCTGATCTCATTCAAACACGTTCACATCCTTCCTATGTTGGAAGTCCAAGAGCTGGAGGCAGTCTGCAGGTGGGGGTCTCATGAGAGCAGAGCAGGGGGGGAGAATTCCCTCCCTCAAGCTCCTGGTCACTTCTTTTGATGGAGCCCAGGACGTGAGTCCACAAATGAGCCTTAGCATCATCAGATATGAGTTTACTGTGTCTTTTGAAACAGACGAGGTGTTACCTGGAGCCTTTACCGTGAGGACAAGCCAAAAAGATGCTTTTACGCATCAAGACATCAGTGATGCCTCACAATAGATGTCACCCAAGTCATTAAACAACAAATCCATTCTCCCAAAAGTCACAAAACATAACACAACAGGGCTGAGTTTTGTTGAATTTTTAAGATGAAGAAACAAGATCTTCCCACCTGCCAAGAGTGTCAAGGAGAGGTACCTCACAGTTTGTATTTCCTATCTAAATATATTTGTCTCATATCTCAACAAAATTATTGTTGCATTTCCCCCAACTACAGTCTTCCACATAAAGTGGATAATTGTGCCTCAGAGTCTCTAAACAGTGTTGGTGTTCTTTGGCATATAAACTGCTGCACAGAAAACTCAAAAATCATCTGCTTTCAAGGTTTAAGTTTTATAATAAAAGAAAGACAATTGCTTGCACAACTTTTAGATGAGGAAAAGTTTTTAGCAGAGTTTAAAGGTGTTACTTGTTGGAATACAGCAGTGCAGACTTGACAATTTGAAATTACTATAAGTGTCACTAAATAAAGTAATGGGGTCAAATCTCATGTGTCTCTAAACTGGTACAGGTCCATGGAGTTTAACAACGCTGTGCTAATTACATCAGCAGAGAATTTGCCCTCTAGTTTCTAAGGGCCCATCACAGATAAAAATGCTTTGCACAGGCATTTATTCTCAATTTGATATCCTTGTATGTGCTGGTTTTTGTTTATGTACTTGCAGAGACTGATGCAGGGATAGATCTGTGCAGTTCCCTGGCTCTGGCATGGCTATCAGCAATTTGTACGTTTTCATTTTTAACTCTGGCACCTTGGAACAAGCTGGAGAAGAACTAATAACTCTGTCCAGTGTCTCCAGGTCTAGAGAGATCTGAAATGCTTTTATTGATAGACAGTGAACTCTGTTAGCGACTGAGGAGGGTGGAGAGTGTTGAGGGGGGTTCTGCTGCTGAAAAAAACCAAAACTATTGAACTATTTTTACTGAGAAAAGAGAAGAAGCAAGCAAAAAAACAACTCAACATACTGTGTATTAGGCTTGAATTCACCTTAGGCCCTTTATCTACTTTTTTCATCCTGTTTTCTCTCTGCTTTATTCCCTGCTCAAGCCTATAAGGATTTGACAGCACTGTTGCCCTTTAGCAATACTAGCTCTGCATGGGAGGGCAGCAAAATATTAGCTGGTTTAATGACATTCCCTGACTCCCTAGAAGAGCAGCATTCATCATCATCACTTAAGAAAACACCTCATCTCAAGTAGACAAGCTTAAGCAGGTTATTGCATCCACATCCATTACAAGGTTGCAACACCTACACTGAGGTTACCAAGAGTCAACATATGTTTTACTACTACTTCAGAGAAAATTAATGTATTGAACCACAGAGCTAGCTAATTAGCCATATCGTTGACCCCGACACCTTAATGGAAAGCATTGTGCACCCACTCCACAGCAGCTCACACAGAATTAACATCAGATTGAACATATTATAATTAAGGTCTGAAAGCACATAAATGGTTAGAAAGAAGAAAGAAAAGGAAAGAGGCCACTTTTGGTCTGCCTTACCCCCTCTCTCCTGTTCCTCTTTCAGGTGCAACTCTAAATAGGCTTCACAGTTCACATATGTGTATTCCAAACTTGTGTCAAACAGTGATGTCCAAGACAGATTTATTTTGGCATCCTCAGACCATAGACAGATTCCTGTGTTAATTCAGGTTAGAAGGGACCTCATCCATCCACGCTCCTGCTCACTGCACATTCAGCAATGAAGTCTGACCAGGCTCCTCGGGGTTTTTACAGAGCTGGGCATCAGAAGAGGTATGAGCACAATGCTGCGTCTCTCAGCTGGATTGGTCCTGCTGGCTCTGAGTGTCACAGCACCTCTTCCCTGTGTAGGACTAACTCTGCCATGCAGAGTTCTGTCTACTTCCTTTTAACTTCACTCCTTACTAACACCCCAGCACTTTGTCACCACTGACACAGTAAGTCCCAAAATGCAGTGTTAAATATATAATTATTTGTGATTTCCCAAACACCATCTATTTTCTAATTTCTTTCCCATCATTAATTTTCCTTCTCTTTGCTGACTTATCAGTTGTCTTAAATATTATCCTTTTAAGTCTCCATGGTGTCCAATGAAAAGGAATTAGGCTTCTGAGTATGCTTTCAGACTTAATCTTGCAATTATCTACTTCATATTGTTCATCACTCTGGCCAGGCACTCTCTTCAGGAGAATTATTTGGCCTGAATAAATATCTTCAAATTCTGAAGGCTCAGTTTCAATAAAGTTTATGGAGGCTTTAATTTCTGTTGATATTGTGAAAGTCTGAAGTATGTTTTGTTTGTTTTTTTTTTACTTAGTGGCATAGTAGCTTCCTTGAACTCATAACAATACTCCTGTCCAAGAGTTAGGAGAACTGTAGAAACTACCTTTTCAGAATTCTGATTCTTCATATTCTGATTCTTCTTTTCCTTACTGGACTCAGAAACTGGATTATAGGGTATAAAGTTATGGTAAATGTTACAACCACCGCATAGGACTGAAAAGTAAAAATAAAAGGTTTATAAAGCATGTTCCAGATGGCTCTAGACTTCTCACAAAAGACTTTTTGCCTTGACCTGAAATTTTTAGTGTATTAACTGTGGGAGCATCTTAGTGTTTATGCAAAGTAACTTCAGGCAACTGTCAAACTTTCAGAAGTGCTGACAATTTTGAAATCCTTAAAAATCGAGTTCCTCTGAAATGAGCAAAACAACATTGTGTCATGACAAAACTTTCATGAAGCAGACAGAAACATAATAATGGCTTCAGAAGTTGAGATCCCTAAGGAAACACACCAACATTTCAAAGCCTCAATGCACAGATTTGCTCAGGATGCAGCTGACTGCTGAAAGCAAGAGCATCTTTCTAGTCTTGAAACTTTAACCAAATATCAGGATGAAGATTCAGGCACCAAAACCAAGCCATTGTCCATGGAAAAGCAAACTTGGCCTTGACTGAGTAGGAGGTTGAACTAGACAACATCCTTGTACCTTTCCTCTTGTTATACTAGAAATCAAGAAGGTAATTTTTTTAAGGATGTATTCTTACAGATTTAATTGCAGGGTTTATTATTGTCAGCTTAAAACTATGAATTTTCTGAAGAAATTAACTAAAAAAATCTCAATGACAGCAAAGAAGCTGTAAAATTAAATTAAACATCACTCTTCAAAATCCAGACCAGAAAATACAAAGTTTGTAAGGCAAATACAGTAAATCTATGTACATATTTTAATGGATTAGAAATATAATACATGTGGATGACTGTCCCATGCTATGTTTTATTTGCTACACTGAATGCATCATATCTTGCAAACCACAGAGAATTGTGCTCCTGTATTAATTACATTTTTAGGTGATTTTCTAATCTTTGGACCATTTTACTGTCTGACTGTTGCAGAGAGTGTATTAGAATTTCACACAGCACTGCTATTTGAAAGAATTTAAATAGTAAGCAAAAGCTCTCCATTTTTTGTGTTCTTTCAGCCATTTATTTCTATTAGTATCAAAGTGG
The DNA here is from genome assembly GCA_013400915.1 of Pardalotus punctatus. Classification (NCBI taxonomy): domain Eukaryota; kingdom Metazoa; phylum Chordata; class Aves; order Passeriformes; family Pardalotidae; genus Pardalotus; species Pardalotus punctatus. The sequence goes on from VZTX01014858.1 coordinate 1,091,722, forward strand.
CTGTTTTGCATTATGCAAACATTCATTGCAAAAGCAAGTTGGATAGTTGGTTAACTCTTAGAGAAGAAATATATGCTGTGATAACATTAGCCAGCGTGGATGTGTTACACTTAAGGCATTAACTTCAGTATAAATCATTCTTTATATGAAATAAAAGTGCTTTATTGCATTACATTGAGATCCTAAACCACAGTAGATGGATGTCGTAGGATGTAATTTGGGTGCCAGTCAATTGGTGCTCTTTTTAAAGTAAAGGATGAAATTGTAGACAATGATATCCAGAAGAACATAAAAATCTGATGTATACCCACAAAATCAATGACTGTTTAGAATGAAACTTGAAAACTCAGTATAAAACACTGCCTTTGCCTCATCGAGCTAGGCCTACATCTTGTCCCATTGAGTGGATTTATGGAGGCAGTGCTGCAGTATCTTTAAATGAATGAGAATTCCCTTGCTCCTTCAGGTCTAAGACACACAGTGGAGCATTATGACCTGTTGAGATTTGTCTGAGCAGCAGCAAAGGTAATAACAGCTTCACTGCCAGGGATATGGTAAATCAACCCATCTTTTCTTTTAAGAATATCTTTGCTTGTGAATTGTATAACCATAAATATATGTTTAGCAAAAACAAGGAATTAATTTGTTCTCAGAACTTGCCGGAAATTGCCATACATGTTCTTGCAGTAGGGAAGGGGAAAAAAATAGTAATGTGATTTTTTTTTTTTTCTGGAAGTGCCATTTTTCTGAGAAAGGCTTTTTTTTTTGCTGCCTTAAAAAAAGCTGTATACATTTGGACTGAAAGGCATATTTACTGCTCTTTTTTTTTTCCCACCAAGAATTTCCTCTGTACATTGCTAACTAATCCTTAAGTAGCAGTTTTCATCAGTAGCTTTCAAATCAGCACAAAGGAGAAAAATGTCATTGTTCCTTCCAAACCTACGGCACAGCAAGGGGGGAGGAAGGAGATGCTAAGGGGTTTGCATTAATCTCCCAGCATGCCAGTGCAGCAAAACCCACCTCCCAAACCCTAGGACTGTTTTCTACTACTCACTTTCACACATCCAGCCAGCACTCCTTGCTTGCCCGCTCTTTTGGCAAGAATCCTGCTGAAATCGTCAGCCCAAAAATACCTCTAAATGTCGCAGAATTTGGATTTAACTTTTGTATTTGAGCAGTTCATTTGCTAAAGGAGAAACTCAAGGCTCAGTTAGAAAAAGATCGTCCCTTCCTTCTCAGTTCATCAGTTTCTGAGTACTGGGAGCCAAACAATGTGAATTTTTGTGCCTTGAATGTTTATTGTTTTACTTTGTAGCTCAGCAAAGAAGAAGAAAGCAGGTGTGGAAGGCAGGAAAGAACAGTGGGACTCCTTCAAGACAGGAAAAAATACTCTCAGGCATGGGGAGAAAAAGAAAGAATAAGCTGCTCTGTGCTACCAGTGCCTACAGTGGAGGAGATGAACTACATTACCAGCAGCAATTCTGCCTCTTGCTCCTCATTTTTTTGCATAATAAGAGAAAATTATACTTTGTCATGCTGTATTAAAGATAATTATCTCCTGCAATCCTTGTGGTTTTCTATGGTTCTGTAGTTAACCCAGTTACAGTCCTTGATATTTGCACAGCAACTGGTTGTTACTGCCTCAGAGGAGAAATTCTTCCTTCACTTGTTCCTGAAGAAGTCTTTATCAATCCAGATATTAACCTTGACTATTGGTTATTCAGTCAGCAAGGTCATTCAGTCAACATGGTCAGAAAGGACAAAAGGAAGCAAATATCCATGGAAGTTGTGCTAATTTTCACATAGCTATGAGTGTGAAAAGATGTTTAGATCTAGTGGGGCTGGAATTCTCTATGGTGGCTGCTCTTCTAACAGAGGACACTTTGTAGGAAAACCAGTCACTGAAGGGGACATCCAGGGGATCAGATTTTGGAGGTCCTCTAGGTCTGTTCATTCCAAAAGCCTGGAAATCTGATGATGTCCTTGAGATTACCACAGAGTTCATGTTCACTGCTAGAGTTGAATGAATGGCTGGCAGATGTGAGTCACAACTGTGAAAAGGCTCCAAAGAGATGAAAACCAGACCAATGACAGAAATGTCATGAATGAGAGCAAGTGATAACTCTGCATCATGGAGCACAGTGCACCTTCCAGTATCTTCAGAAAGCCTACAGGATGCTGCCTGTGTGGGATACCTGAGACACTCCAGTGTTAAAGGGCTTAAAGGGCTTGCAGATCATGAAATGTTGTGGATTCGTTATCCCTGGAAATGTTCAACGCCAGCTTGAATGGGTCTTTGAGCAACCTGGTCTACTGGAAGGCTGAAAAAGTGATATTTAAGATCCCTTTCAACCCAAATAATTCTATGATTCAATGAAATGGAAAGCCACGTGCTCCAAAGCACTCAAAGGCTTGGCTTTGCCCACAGATCAGCACTGGAGTCCTCCTTGTCTCAGGGTTTTCTTTCTCAGACTTGTAGGAGTGCAGTCACACGTGAGGGCAGGATGCTTGGGTCCCTCACATGCATTTTTTACTTTATGGTAATACCTGAAAACATCAGCTGAAATAACTGCACCGTATACCAGCGCTACAAAAGACAGTAGGATTCTCAAGTCACCTATCATTTAAATAGACAAAAGAATGGGAGAATGCAAATATTATCATTCCTGCTGAGCAAACAGAGAGCTGGTATCACTCAGAGAGGTCAGGTGGATTGAGGAAGAAAACCCAGATCTCGCGACTCCCCAGCCAGTGTCTGAACCACACAACCGCAGTTGTGTTCTCGACAGAGCTGCTCTCTCTGGGTTTTGATCAGCACATATTGCTTCCAGCAGTTACTCTGTCTGATTTCCACATCCATATTAAATTATTCTATAGATGATGTAAAAGGTCAGGGGGAAAAAAAAAACGCATGCAAAAGTGTTGAGAAAAATGCCACCCCTTTTCTGAAGGCTTATTGTAAAATAAATAAATAAAGTAGTATTAAAGAAGGAAAAATTACCAAGGGAGTCATAAAAAGTTAGCTTTAGGCCAGAGAAATGTTGCTTTTCATTTCTATATAGTACATGAGAATATTTTGTGGACTAACAGTGCATGAATAATGTTTTATTAAAATGTATATCTTTACAGCTTTATTTTATCAGGTCCTTCAAGGCCTGGCATAAAAAAGGTTTAACAAGTTTGACACATGCTGATTTAGCATTTATACCACAAACTGAATCTGCTTTGTGAGGGAAAATAGGCCAGCTTTCAAAATACAAACACTGTGAAGTATTCAAAGTGAAACAAAACAAAAGTGAGAAGTGAGAAGAACGGAAAAAAAAGAAGAAAAATGCAAACCATGATCATTCCAAACCTGCTGTGAAAAGGTTTTAGACTAACTTTGAAAATATATCGCATTAAATGTTGTAGTACTAATGATTCCAGCATCCAAGATTCCTAATGGAATATGCAAATCTGGTTTGTAGAATTCAACTAGAAGTAGTCAGTGAGGGCTTGCTCTCTTTTATTCTTTCAAATGAGTGAAAGATCTGGCCCTTCCTGAGTCATCTTAACCCTTTCAGCTATCAAACATTAAAACTAAAAGAAAACCTTTTTCAGAATGTAAAATAGGTTTAAAAATTTAAATTAATGTTCACATCTACAGTTGCAGACATTTTAGAAATCCCCTTGCTCCGCCTCTGTCTCCAGCCCAGAAGAAAGTCCTGCAAGCCCCAATATTTAAGAGGAAATATGCTTTTTCTGTGTTAGGGTAAACTGTGACCTAGATTTCTGTGATATTGAAGTTAGTGGACCCTCAGCTAAACTCTGATCTAACCTGTCTTGACTTTTAAAATATTTCTAAGCACAATTTTTCTTCTTTGCACAAAGCCTGGATAGCTAGCACACTTTACAACTTTGCATTTCCATTATTAAAATTGCCAGATGGAGACCAGTTAAAAATATTTTTATTTCTGTTTGATATTTCTGTACTTCTGCTTTTCAAGTAACCAGATGGGGGTTAGCTAAATCCTCTGAACTACTTGTTTATAAATGGACTGTAGTGACAAGTATATAAATCTATACGCTCAGCTTGCTGGAATTGCTACAGCGCTACAATAGGCAAAGGATGGATAACATATCCTTTTTGTTAACAGGACACCATCTTTATAGAGCTAATCAATAAACTAATTAAGATTTGAGGTGTATCAGTGCCCAACTTCACGGTGAGTCTTTTACGTTCTATCTACATCTCTTCTACATTTCCTATATTTCTGTCAAATTAGAGAAAACAGAAAATTTCTTCTGTTGTGGCACATGCCTGAACTTTTATTTTGAACAGCTGAGACCCACTCTACATCATAACTTAATGTGTCTGTTAGAAGGAAATACACTAAATGAAGCCACCGATATTTTCTCTGAGAAATACATTCTTATGACATACTTTAAAGATTATTTCTAATCTTTTTTCTGGTCCTTGTATTCTCTTTATTTTAAAACTCCAATGCTTCTAGTATATTAAAATCCTTTTAGTACTGGTCATTCCAGAGCTAATTAAATTTTCTTTTAATTATTTATATAGCAATTTTTATACCATTAATTCTGTAACTTAAGAGATTCCAGGTCTACTTGTATGGGGATAAGTGGACACAGCCACTTTCTGCAGCAATCCAGGACAGGGAAACAGTGATGGTTGTCCCATTCCATTGCAATTTCCCAAAATTATACAGATATAATTTACAAAGCTTGAATGTCAAAAGTTAAAATTTACAGACCTGGATTCATTAAGCAAACACCATGATTTTGATGAAACCAGCAGTCCTTTACTTACATGCATCTGCTTGAAATAAGTGAATATGGAAATTGTGTATCTGGAATTCTATAATTTATAAAGCTGTGCAGAAAGGTGTTTTGTCCTTTTAGAAATAATTTGTAGTTTTAGCCAACAGTTTTTATCTTAACTACTGTCCAGTGTAAACTAGAATAAATCTTTCCTTAATAGTCTTCATAGGCAATAAATATTGGGGTATGGGAGGGAGTATGATTTATCTGGGAACAGGTGTGGTAAAATATTTGGTAACATTTACAGAACTTTTAAGCCACTTTTTCTCTTTTTAGGCTGTATTTATTATGAGATAGGTTTTCACTTTCCTGAATAAATAGCATAACTCTATACAACAATTGCCAGTTTCTCTACATTGTATGTTTTACTGCTGGGTAATTCAAAACCCCAAAAAAATGGTGGAATCATCCTAGGGAAAAAAATATAATTAGATTGGGTAATGGGGCTAATGGAAAGTGATAATTGGGGAAGCCATGAAAGTTGGAAATTTTGAAGTCTAATAATAAAGAAAAAATGTTAATTTTGACCTGTTTCACAGTAGTCTTCACAGAAGATTTGTGTAGCAATAGAAATCTGATCAATGAAGAAGTTGTCTTGTGGTTTTCATACAAATTCACAAGCTCTGCACATCTACTTTTTCTGGTGACGTATTATCTCGCTTGTTTAGTTGCCTCTCCTAAGAATTTCCATTTCAAATTTAACTCCTAAACCCTCTGTGGATACAGTATAGTGCTGTGACAACAGCGGGACACTGATCCCTACAGCACTTTCCAACCTACGCTCTGTGTGTTCTGTGGCAAATTCCTCTTGGTTTCAGCGGCACTGTCTCTAAAACTCTATCACAGATTAATTTAATGTCATCCTTCCTGTAATATTTTCTTCTTCTTTAGCTTAACCTTGTTTCCCATTTGGAGAGCGATAATAAGGGTTAATTGCTGTGAGTGCTCGTTGATAAAAAGCCAGCTGATGGCTGCTGGTGGGTGAGCTCAGGAAGGTCTGCAGAGCAAGTTGTTTTACTTTGTTTCCAGCTCAGCATTGCGGGCGGCCTAATCCTCTCTGCAGGCTCTGCTCCCACAGAGTTGTCCAGATGGTCTGGCCCGACTGCCTTTCCTTTCATGTAAGGTGGGGAAGTGGTGGGGAAAGTTTGTGTCTGCCTGCAATGACTCATCCCCCACATCCCTGGGCCTCAGCTGCCCTACAGCCCTCAAAAGATCCCAACATGTGCCTTACACCATTGTTTTCCTTTTTTCTTTCTTTTTTTTAGTAATCTCACCTCCACAACTTGCTCCTTGAGCACCGGAAGGATGCAGGGGAGCAGATGTTGCCCCCCTATTATCTCAGTAGTGTGTCAAGGTGGAGAGTGACAGGCAGGATACATCAGGATGGCTCTGGCAGGCAACAGCCACAGCACAGCAGACGTTTCAGGGACTGTGGGATGTTGGGAAAAAACTTGTTTCACAGGTTTGAGAAAGACCTAACCTGGCTGAGATGTACTGGAGATCAACCTCCGCCCATTCCCCACTGACAGCCTGACCCTCAGCTGGTGAACCATGAACACAATGCTCGTGTTTCAGTCAAATCACAGCTGGAACAGCCAAGAGGATTTTAAACTAGCTTATTTAATAGGATATGTCGATGTCCAGGCAGTCCAAACTCAAAATTTAACCTGTTCATCAATTAAATACATTTTCTTCTTGCTTACATGAGTTAATTCCTTTCCGTACTATGAATTAAAATCAAGGGAACTGGGAATTTATATTAAAAAAAATCTGATACAGTTATTTTGTTGAAAGACTGCTGTTTTGAATAAACAGATTTAGTATCTTTACCTATAAACAGTCCAAAAAGGCAGGAGTGAAGAAAAAAATAAAAGCAGTGGAGAGGATTTTTGGATCATGGGATGACTGGGGTTGGAAAGGACCTCAGAAGGTCTCCAGTCAAACCTCCTGCTCAAAGCTGTGCCAGCCATGAGATCACATCAGGTTGCTCAAAATGAGGAACCTGAAAAATGGGTCTCCGAAAAGCATAAATATACTTGCCATAATAAAAGTACTTGAAATGGAGGTTATTTCTGTAATTAATGGATGGATACTCTTGGTGCTGTAAAGATCTGTGCAGCTCAATAAGGTCATGGACCATGGACAGCAGGAAAAGCACCAAATCCACCCCTCGCACCTGCACTGGCAGGGCTGAGTGCACACCCACCAGGGATGTGAGGTGGTGATACAAAGGTGTCTCCCTTGTGCTGCTTTTGGCCAAAACCAGCACACTCCACTCAACTATATCAAGCAACAGACACAAATCAAACCCCAGGATAAGATGTGCTTTTCCAAAAGCACCAGCCCACCCCTGGGCAGCAGTGCTCAAGGCCAGGTTCGATAGGAGCCCAAGCAACCTGATCTGGTGAAGAGTATCTCTCTCCATGGTGACAGGGTTGGTAGTTGATGGTGTTTAAGGTGCCTTTCATCCCAACTCATTCTAGGATTCAATTATTTCATTTTCTGAGTCAAAGCTACTGTACCCATGCACTCAGTAGCAAATAATCGATGATTATTTGTTTGGGGTTTTTAAGTTTCAAGCATAAATGATATTGTGCTCAATGCAAACAAAGTCTCTCCTGGACTTCATTATGTTGGATAAAGATGAATTTGTCCCTAGACTGGAAGTTAGTGTTGCCTAAGGATGAATGATCATGACACGATTACATTCAGTTCAGCAAACTGAGTACATACCTGCTAGTCATTCACATACTGGTGCTTTCAAAGAGATAATTTTCCAAAGGAGAAGAATTCTGAATGAAACTGATTGGAAAATAGACAGTTCTTTATTCATGGTTTATTAGATTATCATAATTCCACAGTGAGGAAAGAGGACACCCTTGGCTGAAAGCTTATGCAATCTCAATAGTATGGACAGCAATTTTAGATAGATAGAGATATAGCAAGAGAAAATGAGGGGGGAAAAGGAGGAATAGGGAAAAATGAAAATTTATGAAATACATCAGGTTGTAATAGAGAAGCCAGAGGCAGAGCAGGGGATGGCTGTCAGGACTATGACCAAGTGGGAGAAGCTGAAGGTGTGCCAGGAGCAAACAGCAGTGCTATAGCTCAGGGGACCGTGAACATTTATTGCCACATACTGGTTTTGTTGCTGGTAAGGCAGTAACAGTCTTTGGCTCTGGGATAGCCTATTTACTTCAAAGTGGTTCTTCTATCACTCTTTAATTTGGGAATTCCTGCCTTTAGGAGCCCTTTTCTTGTATTATTGAAAATTACATAATTTCTAAAAGTCCAATGTATTTTTCATTCACTAGGTTATTTTCTTAATTATATTTGCTGGAGATAGATTCAATTGCAGTTTTGTTCACCTTCAATTTATGTTCCCATTTCTGAAGCCTTTGGCAGTCTTTCAAAGAGTGTCCATACACACTGAATTTAGTCTCTCAGCTTTAGATGATAGCTCTCAATAAGTTCACATGCAGTGCTTGCAGAGGGGAGAGCACCTTCCCTTTCCTCTTCCTTCCAGCAGACCTCCAGAATAAATCATGATCTGAAACACTTCATTGATCTTGGTAAAGCTCTCCTTTCTGCCAAACTCGATGGCTGATGAAGTTGTAGCTACTATTTCTCCAGTCTTGTGCCAGGTTTTACAGCAGAAAGTAAAGATTCTGTGCTATGTTAATAAATGTTTTTCCATTCCAGGTGTCCAAAAGCTGCCCTGGCACCCAGGTCAGGACAATGACAGTTATTTTGCTCAGACAAGAGTTCAGAATATCAGATCAGGTGATTTCACTGAAATGGTTTTCACCTCTGATGGTGAGGGAGAGGGGCCAGATGGGAGCTGGGAAATAGGATTTTGCTTCAGCAAGAGCTGGCAAATATTCAGGTTTTACAGATGAGGATAAAAAGTGGCATTGCTTCTCCCTGCCGGGCTGAACACTTTTAAAACAGTTTCTTTTAAAGCAGTTTCATACTTCCTTCTGTATATGGACCCTTGGTATAGGTCTTTACTATCCAGAGATAAAGTTTTCAATAGCAAATCAGGAAAGACAGAGGTGGGCAATGGGTTTTTCTACATCCTGGGTGACAAATATTTTGGTTCTGTATTTGAAACACAGCAGGGTTATTTGGCCATATCACCTAAGGATAATGAAATTTGTTTCAAATTCATAGAAATTTTGATATCTAGAATGAATCTAGGGTGAAATTTAGATATCTAGGATCCACATCTCTTAGATGTGGCATCCATAATATGAAAAGAAAGTTGCTTTACTTCTTAAGGAGATGGTAACTAAAAGAAAAAAAGAAAAAATCTTGGGAGTATCTAAAAGCAGCCTGTTTAGTGACTAGACACCTTTTTCTGCAAGAGGAAAAAGTTTTCTCAAACTACTGGGTAAGGAATAATTAGCAGCAGCTGGAACTTCTCATTTGCAGACAAGCTACAAACTAAAAGAGAAATATAAATTATCTGAAGAACCTACCACGAAAAGCACCACTATCTTCCCCTCCTGGTTTCCTCAGGCTCAGATTGAACTCCTTCCCAGCTGTTGAGCAACAAAGACAATTTGTAATTCAGTCCTCCAAACTTCTGCCAGATGAGGGAGCACTGAAATGTAAGACAGGAAGCTGAAAGAGGGTAGATTTAAATTGGATATCAGGAAGAAATTCTTTACTATAAAGGGTAGTGAGGCAATAGCACAGAATTTCCCAGAGCAGCTGTGGCTGCCCCATCTCTGGAAGTTTCCAAGGCCAGGTTGGATGGGGCTCTGAGCAACCTGTTCTCATGGAAGGTTCCCTGCCCGTGGCAACGGGGCTGGAATAAGTCCATCTCTAAGGTCCCTTCCAACCCAAGCCATTCTATGATTTTATGATCTGCCAGTCTCCTCTTGCCTGACACAGCAGGAACCTGTGAAATGAAGGAAGTTTCCCAAGGATACCCCATGAATTTTTAGCAACCAATCCAATCCAATCCAATCCAGATTTGGGGGACTCAGCCTGTATTAGGTCCTGAAGCTTCCAGAGAAGTGTGGATTTTTTCAGACTGTAAAAACTGAACACCCAAATGAGGAAAGAAGGGCATATTCCTTCTTCTTCTACAGACCAAACTTTACTATGTGCAATTTTCAAGACATCCAGTGTCTAGAGGGTAGTGCAATGTTCTAGAAAGCTGTTTCTATTAATCTCACTCTTTTTGCACTCTTTATTGGTTGGATTTTGTCAGATGAAGCAATGAATGTTTATGCCTGAGGTTTAGAAAGCAATAAAAATGTTTTATTTTCAACATGGGGGCCTGTGCTTGTCTTTATTGGAATCACAACCAAGACCTTGTCTGGGAGAAAAATCACTGATGTTCTTGGGCTTCTGTAAATGAGGTCAGCAAGAGGGAAAAATGTGGTATGAGACTTTGAGTATTTTTGAATGGAAAGTATCTCCTGTAAATAAATTATGTGTGTGACTATGACCTGTTGTATGTAAATAATCTGGGTTACAATAGCTGTTAATGCTTTGAAAGATACAAATATTTTAAGAACAGCTGAAGTAATGGAATCACCAACATGGGAAGGAGCAAATGTTTAGGTGATGCTTTTTTTCAAAATGAGTAGTCCTCAGAAACAGAAAAAATGTTGTACTGGTTCTTCAGGAATTAAAGGAGTTTCTTTAGATAATAAATGTAAACAACTGCATTCGATTAGAATAAGAAAACAAAGCTTTCTCTGACTTTCCCTGAATTAGGACCTTTAGGGTAAACTTTTTTTATGGATAAACTCTCCTTTAGAACTGAATTTAATTCCAACCTTCTATTGATGAAGTAATACTGTTATGAAACTCTCTCCTGCACTGTTTTCACAGGGATAACATGTTGGGCTTTTTCTCAGGAGAGCAACAGCTTATTTTAGTGCACTCCATGGTGCTTTGTTTGGATACACACACACCTGTACATGGATTTGTAGATGCTTGTGCCTATGCAAGCAGATAAGCACTTCTAAACAAAGGCTCCAGGGGAGTTACATGCCCAGAATCAGGACATTTAATTGGTTTTTGTGTCTATAAAAATCTCCTGCCAGCTGTTATGGCGAAGAGTTGCCTTCCTATTTTGTCAGCACTCCCAGCCTTTGTAATAGGAAGGGAAAATGAAACAGTGTTATCTCTAGTGAGTACAGCAAATCCTGAATCCTGACCAGCATCAGGCTGTAAAATCAGCCTGTGTTGGTGCAGTTCATACACAGGCTAAAAGGATGCTCCTCCATGCCTTTAGATGAAATATGTATGGGATTGCTCTGGCATCTGAAGCATTTTCGCCTTCCCTACTCACATGTCATCATCTTTAGGTCAAGAGCAAAGCACACTCTCATGAGGGACATTGTATCTCTCTCTCTGTTTAAAAGATATAAGCTCAGTGCATAAAATAGGTGTTTGTGGTTGACACCTTCAAATCAAATGCCTGAACGCACTTTAATAAATACGAATATCAGAAATGGAAGATTTATTTCCTCTTTTTCTTAATTGAATAATTATTCCCTTTTGCTGTTTTTTCCTTTATTTCCCTCTAGGACTTTGGAGCTTTTAAATTATTTTCATTCTAATGTATAGATGACTTTTTTTAAAGCTTCAGGGGTTCCTTACTTTGCTACAGAAACTCTTTAATTTTTGAAGTGGTAGAAGCCATCTGTCTCAACAGATCATGTTCTTTTACACTGAATGACGAACCAGTATCTCAGTTGATTTATACTTAAAACAGTCCTGGAAAGGAGGGAATTCCATAAAGCTGCCAATTTTTCTGTCTTCTATTAAGTTCCTAGTGTTCTGCTTTGTAGATTGCTAGGGTGGTGTCTGTCCCTCCCAGATGGGAAAGTAGGGCACAGATAAAAAAATAGTTTTCTCAATGTCAAGAAGAAAGACATTGAGAGGAATTAACTGAATATCTCCACCTAGTCCCTTACCAATAATCATCTTATTCCTTGAACTTCCTTGACGGATAGAAAACCAGATGTAAATATTTGAAGAGTCTATTAAAAGACAGATATGGATATGGAGCCAGTAATTTCCTTTTGTCTCTTTGGAAATGGTTTCCTAAACATTTTACGCTATGCATTCAGCATAAGTTAATTACCCTTAGATTTATTCTCCAACGCTGCATGAGATGCCATGGGGGCTGTACAAATGCAGCTGTGGTCCCTGTGAAAACATGGCCTTCACAAGGAAGCACTTATTAAGGTCATTACCAAAGTTTTTATTTTTGGGTGATGCTGTGAAGGCTGCCTGAACAATAACCTTTTCATAAGGCTTCATAAGGACCTCTTGATGCTCACTGTATGACCTGACACCAAAAGAATGGGAGTGAAAGACAGGCAGTGTCAGCTTTGGCTCCTCAGTCTGCTGTGGCGCTGGAACAGTTAACGGCTGCTTTTCTCCTCTCCACCAAATCTGACCCCTGACTCTGCCAAATGGAATGAAAGAAGCAGATTGGGGTGTGCAAGTAGCTCTTTCTGAACATGTCTGGCAAATACAAGGAGCTTTTCTTCTCTTTCATTCTTTCTGTTGGGTGAGGAAGGGCAAGCCCTGCCCCAGATTACAGAAGTGTTCCTGCTCTGCCAGCGCTGCAGAATGAAGAAACCTTCCCGCTTGCCAGTAAAGAGAAATTCAGCAGAGGACGTAAATGTTTGGCTTATATGCTGTTTAAAGTGAACTACAAACACCTTAAAAACAATTAGGCTGATGGGAGTTTGGGGATGCCTGTCTCTTAAGAGAGGCTGGAAAGCATTTGTCTCATAATGAAGTATGTCGTAATAGTGATTTTCTGCTAGGTGAATAGACACAAAACACATCTTTGTTCGTGAGGCTTTTTATTGCAGCAGTTGTCATGAGCAAAACCTGAAAGTACTTGAAAATCTATTAAAAACACAATCAAGATTTTAAAAACAAAATACTATCTCTTGAAAGTTTGTCTCTGCAGACTGTAAAAGTGAGAAGTCGATAAGTATGAGACACATTTATGCAATTGAAGATTAATGATTAACTGTTAAAGTGCAGGCTTTGTACAATCAGCAAGGAAACAAAACCCTTCAATCTCTGCAGCTGCTGGATGAAGCCAACTTCTAAATTACAGTGTGTGATAAGATGGGCTGAATCCCAGCCCAGTGGGCCATTGACCTGCCATGAATCAGCGATTGCTGTCTCCAGGGTGTTTTGGTTACAGTTCTCAATTCCCAAGGGGTAATTGTCAGCTGGATTTATGCCTGTTTGTGACTGCTTTTCCTCTGGTTCTGTACAAGCACCAGTGCATGACTGAAGGAATTTCTTAGACTTAAAATTTCTTGTGTCCCAAATTATGTATTTCGCAAAGAGAGAATGGACTAGTTTTAAATATTCCTAATAATACTTGGACTTACTTATACCAGCTCTAGGAGTATAATCCTTAATTACTTTTTTTTCCATCAGAACTACTGAATTCAGACAGAATTTTTTCACACATCCAGGACATGAACAAGTGCTCAAGTTCCCAAGTTAAAGCAACATCTTGCCAACTTTAAAACATTTGGCTGGTCAGCAGGAAAGAAAAAGCTGCTTGTAAAGCGCTGGAATGCATTTTCAATTAGTCACTCCATTGCTTAAAAGGCGAGGCATTAGGGACTAGGAGGAGAGGCAGGGGGGTGGCAAGGTTGATGGGGAGGGACAGCATGAGGCAGTCTGGAGAAGAGCCTTTATCAGCCCCCAACAGCAGCCCTGGAGTTGGAGGCCACTCTTTAAAAGCTGAGCTTTGGTTTAACAAAAAGCTCCCCAGGGAGAGTGAGGTTTTCCTCCTAAAAGACCAAGATTTCTTTCAAATAAGTTAATATTGCTTTGTATGAAAGAGCAATGGAAAAACATGTATTGGGAAGATGCTAGAAGGTTGTTTATTTCTCTATTATTGGCTGATAACAAGGCTGCTGGGCACCCTGACTAAAAGGTTGTGCTCCAGCAGACCTTCCTTGGCTCCTAAAATATTTTGAATGAGATAACACCCTTGAAAGATGATTAAATAACAAACCCAAACTGCTTACTATACTTGGGTTATTATCCTGCCCAAGACTGTGAAGTTCTGAGTCCAAGAGAATTCTGGTAANCTTTGTCCTCTACTTGACCTTCAAATGTTTGTAGCTAGCTGATCTGGAACTTCTTTGACTCCACAGCTGTCTAAACTAAGGATGATGACATTGCTTAGAGATCCTTTTGTGTATGTGTTTACACAGGAATGCTGTTTTCAAAAGTATATTTACTTTAACATGACTCAAAATCTTGGAAAGCTTGTACTTCTTTATCTTATGAACTGAGAACCGATAAGTTCTCGATGGGGGAACATGTTATGGCATGAAAGACCCACATTATACAATAGGCTGGATTTCAACAGGTAGAGAAACCTTCTGGGGTTGTTGCCTTCTAGCTAACTGTAATAAATTTGCTTAAGTAATATTTCACAGATGTGCTGGCGGTTTCCTGGCAAAGAAGCTGAAGATCATAGGAAATTTCTTTACTCAAAACACAAAAATAAAAGTTTCGAAGACAAAGTCCTCAGCCCTAACAGAAAAAACATTTAGCTAAAAGCTGGGCTGGATCTGCTATCTAAGCACAAGAGTTAAAATAATTTTACAGTGAGTTTCTGTTTCTGTTTTATTTGTTTTCTCCTACTATAGCTACATGCTGTCTAAAACACGTGAGGCTGTTTTGGAAAATCCATTGCCTGTCGCAAGTTCCTCTGTGCTAAACTTGATCTCGTAGTTTTATTTTTAGAAGGCTTATAGTTGCTTTCCTCAGAGTTGTAGAGAAAATCTGGCAAAATAACAGCCAGGTCCCACAAAGTAGAGACATGGCTTTTGTTCCAAACTCGAAAATTTAAGATGAAAAAAATAGAAATAACCACAATAAGTGCAAAAGGGAAAGGAATAAGTATATTCACTCCTACAGTATAGTTTTCATGTGGATATGTTGGTGGAAATAATGGAGTATTTTCTATGGGTAGACAGTGAAAATTGTATCTATTGGAAGTATAAGATGTACTTGTTAGAGATAAAATTCTCAAAATAGACATAGTATGTGGAATTTTGGGATGAACAGAGTAAGACACTGAGGATCTTGGTGCAGTGGGGTACAAAGACAGAGCATTTCCCTCTTTCTCACCTTGACCTGTAGCAATGGAGGGTCAGGATGTGACAAGGACACCAGCTTGGCTTGTCAATGTGTTAGGATAGGTCAGGGTATTTTGGTTTTTGTTTTCTTTGCAGGCTAAGCTTAAAGCCTTTCTCAATTTGAGCCTGGTCATCAATATGTTTGCACAATATTAAATATTCAGTGAGAAGTTTACATGGGAAAATAGGTGAATGTAGCTGTAAAACCTGCAAATGTGGCAATAAGATAGAGAGGAAGGAGAAAAGTCAGTGTGCTGTAACCACTGATGTCCTCCCCAGCCTCAAACAAGGGATTAACCTCTGTATCAGGGGTTTGCAAACTTTTGGAAGGAAAAAAAGAGACATTGACTCTTTTTATTTGCTTTCCATGCTGAAAAAAAAAAAAAAAAAGAAAGTTTCCTCAGTTCCACAAACAACTGAATTTAATTTTCCATTACAAGCATCTTGCCCGTCTATTGTAGTTAAATAAATACAGTGCCCCCTAAGTTTCCAGAGCTGGCTACAAGCTTTGTCCCTGCAGATTTGCTCAGAGATACCTGTGTGTAGCAGGTGCCCCACTGCTGTGAAAAGGGAGGTGGAACATCTGCAACCCCCAGTCCTCCTCACCCTCCTGCCCCAGATCTGCACCCGAAATTTCACCATCACTGCCTCCGCTGTGTTATACTCGCTATACCCCTCTGAGACAAAGCAAAACTGCTGGAAGCACTGCCTGGGGGAGGATGTAAAATTCCAGAGTCTGAACTTGAGGCCTGAATTGATAACCCGATCAGCTGATAGGGCTGAGCCAGGAGCTTCACCTCGCCAGGCAGGGAGGGAGGCAGGGGATGACTCCGTGTTTCTCCTAAACGGGGGGTCAACGATGCGCTGACCTTGGAGCAAAGAAGGCATTTTGTGCCTGGGTTGTTTAAAACTGGTTGTGGCTGCCTGACCACTATGTGCTGGCTGCTGCCCGGCAGGCAGAATGGCCACATTCTCGTTTTTTGGGCATAGGGAAACCTCAGTGTCACCTTCGGGCAAGGGCAACACTGCAGTGCCTTTGTGCAGCCAGCAAGGGGGGTCAGGCTGCCCAAACCTGCAGCGTCCCAGGGAGCCTGGAATAGTTGAGGCACAACTCAGTTTTATCTCACCAAAGAAGGAGGCGGTGGAAGTCTTAAAACAGCCTTGAAAGTGTATCATGTCTTATAATACTCGGTATTATGTTTCCATGAGTGTGTCACACAGTAGCAGACCTCCCAAATCTTTATGTGACCATCATATTACTGCTTCTTTTTAACACACGAGGGCTGATCTTAACTCTCTCTTTTTTCTGTTTTTGAGAGAGAGAACTGGTGGCAGAGGGAAACTAGGAGCATATGCCTGTGATAAAAATATCAGAGTGGAAGTATCTGCCAGTTGGGGTAGTTTGCTTCTGACTGTACACTTCATAAGGTACTGTTTTGCTTTTTTTTCCCCCCAAAGAATTTTAATTCGGGAATTTCCAGAAATCCTAATGAATCGGTGGAGCTCAAGGAGAGGTTACAGTCACCTGCAGGATGAAAGGAAAACATTTAGAAGGGAAAAAACTGCAAGAGAAATATTTAAGTGGAGGTAAATAAGTGTCAAAAATGTAACAGAAACACAGAAGAAGCCAATCATCTCGATTTTCCTAAGTAAACACACACTAACAACAGTTATACAACTTTTCAGATCAACATAATCAGGAGGATGTTTTACCATTTATTTTTTAAGTAGTAAAAAAAAAAATTATTTAATGGACCTATATAGATACTTTTTCCCCTTTCAAACATCCAAAGGGTTACATCTGGCTTTGCATGATTAGACTTTTTATTATTCCACCATAATAGCAGCCTTGCTTTAGATCAGAGTATTTCAAGCACAGCTTCTGTGTTTAAATCTATCAATTCTAATAGATTTAAAGAACAGAGAGGGGGGAGAAAGATTATTCTGTATTCTAAAGGTTGTGAACTGTTCTTAATGCGTGTGTCTGTCTCTCCATATGGGGGTGAGGGACAAGGGGAGGAGGGAAGGGTGGGAGAGGAGTTGCATTAGAAAGTCCCTCCTTTAAAAGTGTCAAACTCCAGCCTGCACAGAACAGGGAAAGGGAGACCACCAGCAACCCTCAGAAAATAATATAAAAACAAACCTCAAAGGTAGAAGAAAATACCCAAAAGGAGAAGACTGCAGCTTGCAGTAATCTGTAAATGATTGCTGGCAAAGACTGGAGGCTTCGAGCTTGAGCTGTGTTTGTTCCAAAAGAAAGCCAAGAAGGACGGTGTTAATAAAGAGAGATTTAACTGAGGGCTGTGCTTGGAATAAAGTGGACTACAAAAAGGTCAAATTTGATCAGTTGGAGCAGATTACAAGGGCTTTAAAAGGTAGTGGAGAAGAAATGAAACTGGGACTGTGAAGCAATATAGCACAAGATTGATTTTGGGGGTGGAGAGAAGCTGGGACAAGTGCTTATCAGCTTGAGAAGGAGGAAGAGCTGTGCTGGGTTTGTTGTCATTCCCACACTGAGTAGAGTACTTGCTGCTTTTGTGGTTAGCCTTCCCTGCCGTGGTTTTTCTTCTTTTTTTTTTTTTTTTTTTCATTTTTAATATACATATTTTATTATTGTTATTACTACAATGGTGTCTATAATCTCTGACTTGGATCCTCTGAAAAGCTGGAAAGTTTTAAGGTAGGCCTATGTTTTCTTCTGTTCGGTACAGGCATTTTGGGTTTAGCCCTAAATTAACTGGAGCTTGAGTTATAATCGAAATGCGAGCCCTGGGCTTAACTAAGAAAGGAGTCTCTGGTAATTAGAGCCCTTTTAAGATACAGCAAAACCTTTGAACAGATGTTTAGAGAGACCCGAGAGAGAATTTTTAAATATACTTCTCAGTGTTACAGTGCAGCGAGGAATTTTTTTTTCTTCTTATTTCTTTTTAAGGAGAGATTGCTCTGTAAATTCAAGTTAATAGTAAAGGCTCACACCAGTTGCAACTGCAGCATTAACTCTCTGCTTTCCTTGCTGTGCTCTGCATGAGAATGAGTGGGAAACTCTAAAGAAGCGAAAAAAAAACAGCACAGAAGTTGATCAAGAAGTGGGAAATAGTCTGGGGGAAGGAAGAGGGATTAAAATGCTTGTTTCATGGTGTTGTTGAAACTTCCACAGTTTGCTGTCTCTCTTAGGGCTTGTGTTTGGGACTTAAAAGTTGCTACTCTTTTACCTTCAACACTGGTGGGTTTTTTTTAAATTTGCACAGTGAAAAATGGTAATTTGAACTGTTAAAAATTATAAGGAGGAAAAAAATGTTTCCCATTAATGCTTGCTGCAGATATTAAAGATCCACAGTGTTAAATGTCTGTGTTTAGTGCTGCTCTAAGTGCCTAGTGTTGCCTTATTGAGAATCCAGACATATAAAAGTTTGCAGATGGTTTGCAGAAACTTCACTAAGACATTGGAAACATCTGGGAGTGTAGATGGCAAAATTATAAAATCACTTAAATATAAAGTTACATAGATACCCCTCAGCTTTTTTGCAAAACATGAAGCTGTACCTAATTTTTTTTTTTAGTAAATTACAATAACTGGGGGCTATGAATTGTGATATTATTATGACATATATGTACAATAATATTTTTAAGTATATTTTAGCTTCTTGATACAATTTTTAAAGAACTTACTGTCTTCTGAACTGAAAGAGGAAAAACAACATTTCAGAGTCAAAATATAAAGTCTACTTACGTGACTAAGGCTTTTTTCCTCATTGAATTTCTATTTTAGTAGTTTGAAATTCTCTGACCATTTTCTGAACCTCTGTGTAGGACTGTGAACTGAGATCCTCTGTCCTTGCCTGTGGTATGAGACTTGGCACAGCGGGCTTATTGCAAGTTTACTTTACTTTATTTTTCAAGTCGTTTAGGACTGTCAGCACAGAATGATGAGTTTCTCTTTGACTTCCCAAAGTTCAGCGTGGATGTTCTGGGAGGGGTGGAGGCGTGCAGGGCTGGGAGTGGCATCAGGGCTGGGGGCTCACCCTGCGCCCGAGCCGGGGTGACTCCTGTGACCCACCACAACGAATGCCAGGAAAAGCTTTTGCAGAGCCCCATTTGTGTTGTCTTACAGCATGCGTGCTCCAGGAGAGCTATTCTAGGGATTATTTTAAGTTTTATCTCGCTCTATGAGACTATTTCTGATTGCTCTGCGAGACAAGTCAGGTGATGCCAGATTTGTGTTGAGTTGAAGGATGACACAGAATATTGAAAGTCAAGAATATTTAAGGAGGAGACTGTTGCCCTCTCAAAGAATCCCACTTTTTTAAAAAAGTCATGTTTACATGCCTGTAAAAGAAATATCTCCCAGACACTTTTTCCCTACACAACACGCCTGAAGTTTCCCAACTCTGTGTGTGAATCTGGAGATCGCAGCTGTATGGACACAGAGTAGGTCAAAGATGTGATTAAGTCTGGACCTTTCTGGGTGGTTTTTGTGTGTGACTGGAGCAGCAGCTCTGCACAGATGTGACATTGTGCAGCTCCACTGCAGGACGCAGAAGGTTAAGAGGTGGGAAAAGGCAATATGTAATATGAGTGGAATGATTGTTGAAAGAAAAAAAAGAAAAGAAGGCATCACATAACTCATATGGTTTGTGACTTATTAAACTGCAGTGCCACTTCTACCTTTTCTTGTATATTTTAGTTCCTCTACTGCAGGCCAATTTCCAACCTGTTTGATGCCTCTGAGGTTCCTGGTTTTAGTGTCTCCCCTCCATGAATCAAAGAAGCCTGTAGCTAATATTTCTAAGAAATAGAGGAATATTTCTGTGCGGTTTTTTTTAGGTGCACAAACCAATTCTTTCAGACCCAAATGAGCTGAGGTAGCAAATGCGACCACCAGCTCTAAACTTGTGTCCTACGCTGGTAAATTCTCAATTTTGTTTACTTTCTGTGCCCCCTGTAATTTATTCTGTAACTCCATCACAGTTTGAGACCTGATTAGCCAGGAAAAGACTGAAGGATGCAGATCCTGTGGAGGCAGCAGGTGGGAATATTTACATTTACATTAATAATTCCCAGCGGCTCAGAGCAACTTTGGTGCTGGTTACCCCCAAGTCAGCTGAGCTCTGGCTCCTCTGCCCTGCTCCCCAAACCTCTGGAAGCAAATCCCTCGACCTCTGAATAAAGGCAATAATGAAGGGAAGGGTACAATAGAATAACAGACAAGGCTGTGGCTGGTGGTGAAACCTAAAAGGAGGGAGAGGGTGTTGGAACATGACAGGGGATTTTGCTGGACTTCACCCAGATGAGGTGGGAGAGCTAGCAGAGGTATTAAATAAATGGCAATACGATGTGTGTGTATATAATATTACATCAGGCCTCCCCTCTTGGTTGTGTCTGTCTGGAGTAGGACAGTGAGAGCTGCAATAATTTCTGCTAAGTCTCAGCTTCCTCTGGGTGCAAGAGCCCTAAACACAGTTTAATGTGCATTTTCTTTCAGTGGATTTATTTGTAGTGATCTGAATACCAAAGTTACTGGAAAGTGAATGCATGGATTTTTTATTTTTTTTTCCTCCTGTTATCTCCTTTTGGATAAGATCCCAGCATCAGATCTGTGCTGAGACATTAACACACCACTGCCTGATCTCCCTCTTCATAGCGTGGCTACAATAAGCACCGTGTCCTGTGGTATTCCTTGGAGCCAGGAGAGTCTGGCAAAACTTCAAGCCTTCAAAAAAACTAAAAAATCCTTCAGAGCCTTCCCAGCAAACAGTGTGTGCCCGCCCAGTCCTCTGCAGACACAGAAATCTCATTTAACATCTTCAGAATGAGATGGGAGTTGGGGTCAAGACCCCCTAGTGTTTAAGAGCGACCAAAAGCAGCTGCCTCGATTCCAGAAAAGTCTCTAATCCCTGTTTAGAACTTCTGGGATGTGGTTTTGTTCCTCATATGTGACAGGGAAATGGTTTCTGAAGCAACCTGTGCTCTGGGCCCCTACAGCAGCAAGAGCAGAGCAGTAGCCTTGCAAGGAGACACACAAAGGAGAAAAAAATTAATTCCTCAAGGCCACATCTCCTCTGTTGCTTTTCTGCCTTAATTTGGCTCCAACAAGGCTAAATTCAGCACTATAAATCACATGAGTTACCTATACAGGGAAGACCTTGTACCCCTTTGCATTCCTGTCTGAAGAAATATGTGACCTTTCTATGGCACATTGCAAGGAAAAAGAATTGCAGAGTCGGATTCATCTTGCCTTTGCAACCTCAAGGTGAAATCCAAGCAAAGAGTAGGAGTTTTCACTCAGAGGAGTGGTCAGCCCCAGCTTGGGAAGGAGGGAATCTTGGTGTCTGCTCTGCATGCAGATGATTGGGATTTCACAAGTGCTATTGAACCGGCCCATCCAACTTGGCTGCTGGAGTTGGGAACATCTTGTTTGCAACGCGTCATGTGTCAGGCGGATGTACCAATTCAAATGCTCGCTCCAAAATGTCTTTTTCCGCCACACACACCATCCAAACAGCCTGTTAATGGTTTGGCTTTTCAGGAAAAGACCAAAAAAAAAAAAGTGTTTTTCATGGCTGGCAAATAGTCCAGGAGGAGAAATTTCAGCCCTGTTGCTGTGTGTATTATGAGTGTGTATAGTCCTATCCCTGCATCCACCCCTGTGATTGCCTGGGAATTGAGGTGGGTTAAATAGCTTCAAAATGTTCAAATGGGGGGAAGGGAGAGGAAAGCAGACAGAAAAGCTCAAATTTGTGGGCAAAAAAATAAATTGAGCAAAGCTTGAGATAAGGCTTCTGTATTGTATTCAGTACCTGAACAGGCCAGTTAATGCATGGACCCCCAACATATAACTGCTCAGAAAAAGGACTAAAAAAACCAATATTTCACATGAGCTTTACTCTGAGGACCTGAACAATTTTCTCTTCATCCAATACTCAAAAAACAAAAGAAAACAAGCCCTGAAAGTTTGGCCCAGGGATATAATGCTGGACTCCATTGCCATCATGAAATACAGAAAATGGAATTTCAGATGTCAGTGGAGAATAGAAATTCCCTCATAATTGCCACAATATGCTTGGTTTAAAAGAAAAATAAATAAGCATGGAAAGAGGGTGTGTGTATCTTGTAATAACTAAAAACACATTTGAGAAATGGTTTTCCAGTTTACCAATCCAAAAATACAGATGGTGTCAGAGATGGCATTGAAAGGGATGTTAGTGAGGGTTACACACATCCCAAGTTGTGGCACAGATGAGAGTCACCAGGGGGATGGTGGCTGTTGCCAAGCTCTGATAAGCTAAATATGACCAGCAAAACACAGAGTGGATTCTTCTGCTTTCAGTTTGAATGTGTAACTCTACAATCACTCAAGTGAATAATACTGGGATGAAAAATTAGGGCCAGCTGTACTGAAGTATGAATTTTTAATTTTTTTTTCATGTTTTTTTATTTGTGCTTTCTTTGCACTTTGTAGAGGACAATACGGGCAATTTTTCTTAGTTTGGTTTTTTGTTAAGGTTTTTTTTTTTTCTTAAAAAGACAGGATCTATGGGATGATGCAAGAAGTAAAGATAACAGAAGACAGCAGATTAGGATGTAACACACTCCTGCATCCATTGTTGATGGTTGAGAAAGTCGTCTAGTCCTCCTCTAAGCCTGTGCAGATTTATTCTTGCATCTTTATGTTCCCCCTGATTAAAATTCACTATCACTCTTTTCAATAAGAGGTTACTCTCCACTATTTTGCTAAAAACAATCCACTTTTCATATCAAGCCTGTGTACAAGCTTATTACATCTTGTTCATTTGGACATGAGTTGTTAAATCTTCCAGGTGCTTTATGGGGGATTTAAACATCCAATTCAAATGAATGATCTCTCACAAAGAGGTTTACTTACTGCTGCTGCCATGTACCTTTGCCTAATTACTTAAATTTCCCTAACCCTTAAAACATAATATAAAATTACTGCACAGCTGTCCAGCCAGAGTCTGTGACACTGAGGTGTAGTAACCCTCTGCCAGCCACTACTGATCTGCAGTTCAGGGACTTGTGCCAGCAGCTGTGGCTTTCCCTTGATGGTTTCTTCCTTCATGAATTTTTCTGACTGGTTTTGCAGTTTTAACTTTGGGTCCAGAACATCCTGCAGCAAAGAAATTCTGCAGTTTGCCGCACTGGTCACAGTTGCTCTCAAAGCAATGCACTGGCAGGGCTCTTTTGCATGGAAATTTGTCTTACATCCATATTTTGGGACACGTTTTAAGCCTTGTCTAGTTCTGCACTCAGTGGAATTAAGGGGGAAGTTGCCTGTACACAGGTAACTGGGCCGTGGCAGCCTTACATTGTCCTTGTCCTTGAGAGATGAGGTTATAATTTCATGCTTTTCCCAGGCTTTCTGTGTTAGTTTGGAAGTGTTAGTTAATCTCTGTGTGTCCCAGCTCCCAGAGGTAAAATGGACCTGTTAATACCTGTCTTATTTAGTTTGTCTGTAAGATTTTCATGGCTATAGAGATGTACAGCTCTGTGCTATAAAACCCACAGCACTGGTGGCTCAGCCTTGGCTGGATTTTTCATCATCTGCCCTCATGGCAATCATTTATTTAACTGAAAATATAATTTAATTCTTTTGAGGGCAAATAATTACTTGCTTGTTTAGTAAAACCCCTTCTCCATTATTTCTGCTTTTGCAAGATGGCACCAAGGCCAAGCCACCCAAATTCTTTGTGCTAGCCAGGTTTTTTTCCAAGGAGTTGTTAGGCTTTGTTTTTTTGAAGACAGATTCATTAGAGGTCTCTTGCACTCCTGCTAGTCTCAAGATGCTATACCAAGGAGGGAGAAAAGGAAAGGTGAAACCAGA
The DNA here is from genome assembly GCA_013400915.1 of Pardalotus punctatus. NCBI lineage: Eukaryota > Metazoa > Chordata > Aves > Passeriformes > Pardalotidae > Pardalotus > Pardalotus punctatus. Next base: position 1,115,545 of record VZTX01014858.1, read on the forward strand.
GAGATTTTTAGTCTTTGTTGCTAAAATTTTCCGTTGTTGGACCTGTGCAAGAGATGAATTCCTTATCTCTTAGGAAAATAGTCTAACTATTCCCTGTGGGTGCTGTCTGGTGGGTGTCACTGTCTCCCAAAAAACCTGTTCAAACGTCAGGAGCTCTAATACTACTGAAAAATGTACTGTGGCAACTAAAAAATCCTTATCATAACCTAAGTGTTACCATTCAACCTTTTTTTATATGAGCAGCTGAACATGCTTCTACTGATTATACTCTAATTTTCCTTAATTAAAAAAACCCTAAACCTAATCTCATATTAATTGCATTTTTATATAACTTTCTCAGGTTGGTTTTTTTTTTTTTTTTTCCCTTTGGTTGTGTGTGTGTCCTCATAGCAAGTGAAAAATATTCTTCTTTTTGTTTTTAACTAATCTGGGTAAGTCAATGCATTCCTTGAATATAGAGGAATGTTGTGATCATTAATTATATTGTTGTTGAGTTGATCCCAACCTGGTATTAGGGGACCACTTTGTTACTGAACACCTGTTCACCTGCAGACATGGCCTTTTTTTTTGCAGTTCATTTGGTTTTTACAAGTGAGTTTTAAAAGTGATGGTTTTCTAAAACTAGAAATAATGGGAGACTCCAGTGATTATCACAGCAGTACTCTCTCTTTTGTGGATGGATTCTGCAAAACGGAATGAATGTCAGATTATTGGAAAAATTTGTCATGTCAGTTGTGCTGGATTTTTTTTTTCTTTTTCAGATGTCAAGTTAAATTGCTTGTAGCCAGTTATCTTCTAGAAACACTGTGTATAGATAATTTTTATCTGTTAAAGAATGAATGTACTTGTTCAGGTAATTTTGCGGTACTCTTCAGTAGTAGGAGACTGATTCTCAGCTTAACATACCTGAATGGCTGACTACATTTCTGTATTAAATTAGTAGATTAATGGAAGCAGAGCTTAGTTTGGGGTTGAAAATCTTGGTATGACTTTTGAGTTATTTGATTAAGCATATTCCACCCAAGGATTTGTAAGATGCTATGGAAAGCTTTAAAGGGGGAAGAGGTTAGGCGTTTTCATTTAGTTTTAAGATTCTGTGTTTTATATTGGATTCTTGGTTTCCAGGCCCCAAAGAAAACAGTAATGCTATAGAAAGGACTTAAATGAGCCTTTGAAGAAGTGGACATTTCAGTTCTGAAAAATATATGGACTTAATAACCTTTCTCCATGAAGAATAGGCTATAAATCCACAATTTAATTAATCTCCACATGTCACTGGAGCACTACTCTACCTGTTACACTAACCCTGAACCAGGACGCACTGGCAGATCTCAAGTCGAGACTACTTAATTTTGCAAATAGTAACTAAAATCACCTTCAAGCATCTTTGGGATGAGTTAAATATCTCGACTCTTAGACTGTCATTAATCTTTGTTTTAAGGAAACAAGGGTTACTGCATCCTATCAGAGGTGATTTCTAGCTACTATGAGGTTCGTATAGGTTTCCATGCAACTCACTTGAAGAAGTACTGGGCCCACGGTCCCTGTTAGGTATTTGAACCTTAACTTTTATGTGCCCTGTCATTAGAGGTGCTGGGAATGTTGGCTAAATTGGCCCTTCAGCAGGATTTCCTTTCTGCCCTGCTGTGGTCTCAGGGAAGAACTTCAGTGTATCTGGCACTGCAGAGACTGGTGGGGGTCCCTGCAACCCTTGGACTTCCCCTTGTTGGAAAAACTGACCTTGCCAAGAGTTGTGAAATGTTGTTGACTGGGGTCAGGTTTCGGCTGGAGATGCCAAAATAAAGGATTTATGTAGCCTGGGAAGAATTACAGGCTTGGAAGGTGGAGATACGTATTAAAGGTCTCAAATGGGGTGATGGGGAGAAAAGTGCTTAAATACTGATGTAAACTTTCATTGACTCCAAGAGGAATTAATTGGCAGGGTCTTTTATATGACTTTAGGGGTTAGATTTCCAGCTGACTCAAACTGACAAAGCTCCATTGAGCAACATCTACTGACTTAGAGTAACTGGGAGTTGGAGCCTGTGTGTTTCGCAGAAGACTTAACATCTTTCTTTTTATACATAAATTTTCTGGGTTTAGTAGAAGAAAAAAATGTCTTGGTCAAAGTACTTACTGTATTAATTAATTCCAGCCTGTGTTTTTGATGCCCAGTTTTACTCTATCTGAAGTCTGGAGCCTAAAAAGCTCTTGGGAATAAGGTTACATTAAGTTTTAATTTTCTAGTTATTTTTTTCCTGTGTTTAAAAGAAACAGATGACCCAACTCTTTGCTCTTTAGTTAGCCTTCAAGTAGACTAATAAATTTACCATAATCTACTAAGAAACTTAAACTTATGACATTGTAGGCTGCAGACAAGCTGAGTAAACTAAAGACATAAATTGCATATGAACTTTAAATCATTGGGAAACAGTGATAGGAGAAACCAAGTTTGCTGTACTGCAAAGTATTTTTTTGCTACCTATTCGAGATAAAACTTGCCTTATTCTTGTAAAGGGGGTGGGGGTGGGAGGGTTGGGTTTGGTTTTGGGGTTTGTTTTGGGTTTTTTTGTTGTTGTTTTTGGGGTTTTTTCCTCATTCCTGCATAAGTAGTTTGTATTTTTAACCCACAACAACATGATTCTTACATCTAGCTCTGGGACTGTGCTTAACTGAGTTTAGATCTCCCTGCTGTTCACTGAGAGTCACAGCTACATCTGTGGGCAGCGAGTTGCTGTGTTTAGCATGAAATTCATTAAAATCTGCAGTTAGTGAGAGCTTACATTGTGCACACAGTTATTACAAGTGTTACTGCAGAGTCCTGGTACGTGATGCCCCAATACTAGATCACTATTTTACATGGACCTTGTGGTCTCCTCTTACATCTTTGCTCTCAATTTTTTTCATAAGAAGAATTTAAAAGCAGTTTCAGTTCTTCACACCCAAGAGAAAAAGCAAGTTACCCACTAAGATGTTCCTTAACTTAAAAGTACTTTCTGTAGCAATAGTTTCCATAGTAAACAGCAATCTGAATTTTTCTATCTGAGCCTGTAATGCAGTTATTGTGCTTTACATTCTTTCTTCTGCATCTTATCTGTAGATACTGTACACCCAGGCACAGCAGAGTGTCCAGCAACAGAAACAGGCAATTATTCTTGCTGTGACAAAATAGCACCAAAAAAAAGATCTGATCTGCTGCAAAGAGAATTTTGTTGTTCACATTTCTGTGCTTCAATAATGGTAACAAGAAGAATAAGCATGGATGAAGCTGCAGGTCTGATTCCAGGAGGCATAACTCTGTCCTATTCACATGCTCATGAGAAATTACCTTTGCCAGAGTTATTTTTGCTGCAATTACAGATGTTTACCAGGCATGCATCATAGCAGGAAGGTCCTAGGAGAAGACCTTGGTTAATTTCCAGAGGGGGAAAAAGCCCCAACAAAGCAAATCAATCAAACAAACAAAACTATTTAAAAAAAAAAAAAAAAGCCAAGAAAACCCCAAAACATCATAGCTACTGTTCAAGGAAAAGAAAGAACATTAAAACAAAGTGCCCTTGTGCCCTTTAATGTACAGAACCCAGATTGAATGCACTGTGCACATGTATTAATCTGACTGTTCTAATTTTTGCCTTCTTTTCCCATTAAAGCCTCTGCAAGTTATTACAAGGTTGATTGTATATCCTGTAAGGGCACTTCATGTCGTGGATTAAATTTAAGTGGTTATTATGAAAATACAATCTATAACAACAGGGGAAAATAAGCTGTGTTGATGCAGAGGAGCCATGTATATAGTGAGCTTGGGATTTGGAGAGGAAAAAACGTTTGGTTCTAGGTTGCAACATCATAAAACGTGACAATCTGGAGGAAACAACAAGTTCTTCATTTATTTTTTTTCTTCCCCCCTATTTGTTCTTATAATAGCCACCAGCAGTCAGACCACACAGGAAGTTTGCACAAATCTACATGGTGAAAGCGGGATGGGGAAGCAGAATGAGCTCCCCAGCAAAGGGTTGGGCATGTTTTATTTCTTCAGCAGCTGGAAGCTTAGTGTGGCACTGTGGAATAAAATCAGCTTTGCAGGGAGGAAGCCGTATAATCAGTATGTATGACGGGCCCTTAAGATGTGATGATCTGGAACAGAGCAGTTACCTATATATGGTATCTTTGTATCGTCTCGGTAGGAGCTGCCAATTCTGAATTCCTTCAGGAAGATGGTAAAAAATGTGCTTGAGCTGAGGGGTTCCAGCAGGAGTTAGCAAAAAGTTTCAGACCCAGAAGGGCTCCCTTCTGAGGAGTGTTTAATTACGGAAGCAAAGAGTTGCACAGAATTGCTGGCGCTTCTCAGAAACAGTGACTTAAGGCTTCTGCTGTTTGAATTTTTTCATAACACAAAGGAGAAACAAAAATCCTTTTAAAGATTTAAAACCAATAACCCACACGGCAATCAGCTGACAGGGTACTCTGCCAGTAGATACTCCGCCAGTAGATACTCCAAAGGCCAAATCCTTAGAATGGGAAAAAAAATATATTTTTATAGGTGATGAGAACATCTACAATTAGATAGGATTAAAATGGATGGGGAAGGACATAAGTCCTCATGTTTTGGCCAACTACTGTCTGAGGTCAAGGAGAATCTTTCCTTATTTGGCAACATATCACTGTCCATGGAAGCTTTTTGTACCTCATAGGGATGGAAGGTCACATAAAACACACTCTTGTCTGATCCAATGAGACAATTTCTGTGTTATACACAAGCGTTAAAATCCTACTCATTGAATTTTCCTTCCTACTACTGAATTCTAACAACATTTACTTTATTGATGCAATGCATGAAAAGAAAGGGCAAACCTTTCAAGCCTTACGTTACTAAAGAATATACTTTTATATTTTAACATTTTTGTATACAGATTCTTAACTACTTTTTGGACCAATGAGTTTCATGGGGTAATTTTGCATTGAATTAAAATTATCCATCACCATTTGAACTTTGTGTACTCTCAGACAGGTGAATTGTTCACTTTAGCAGGTCAGCATGTATTCTGACATTGTTATGGGAAAGATTTGCATGAGGAAAATGTAGACTTCCCTCCCTCCCCCTTCCCATGATAAAAATCTCTGTACACAATGGCTGTACTGCCACATGTCATGGGGACATTGTGTAAATTACAAAGTTACAAATTTGTCAGCCTAACCAAATGTCTGAAGGAATAATGTCATATTAGTTATATTTCAGCTGTAAGCCTGGTCTGTTTTAACCTTGATTTGTGTGGCAGCTAGCCATACCAACAGCTTGTGCGTGGCTGATTATAAACAACTTTATTTTAATGTAACAAGATTCTCATTTAGTTCCTGGGAATGTGGTGCAATGGTGATCAAAGTTAAATGCAGACCTCTCTCTGAGGTAAAGGATTAGATTAGGCTGACCAGAAATTACAGGGTCCTGAAGATTTCAAGATCACGAAATCTTTTGTAGATTGTAATTCTAACTTTCTGAAGTCGGATAGTGCAGTAAAAATATATAGATGGAGAACTGCATTATGTGCATAGAGAGCCTTGATATAACTTGGATATAGTTTTGGTTTTCATTTAATTCCATTTGTGTGGAAGGACCTGTATGTTCAGCCAAGGTTTATTTATTAAGTACCAAAAGTTATTTTTTTCTCTACATTATTTTTACACATTAGGGATGAAAAATTTATTCTGGAAGAGCTGGAATCCTTGAAATCTGTTTTCTTTCTTTGGGTATAGTGTGTGTGTCTTGGTTGGATCCTCTTGTGCTGAGTCAGATGAAGATTCATACTTGGTGGGGCCAGGGCGGGTCCTTCTTTGGGATTTTTTGCTATTTCTGGAGGTTTTAGTGTTAAGGTTGTTTTGTGGTGCTTTTTAAAATTATTTTTATTATTATTATTATTTTCTTTATACTTTTGATTATTTCATTTGCTCTGGCTGGGGTTTTATTTTGGGATTTTGCCAGGGGGGTGCTTTTGGGGACTTTTTGGAGGATGGGGGAATGGGGTGTTGATGTTAAAGAGGATTAAAATTGTCCTTGTTGAAGCAGCGTGCCTGAGAGGTTTTCTGCCTTTACCTGACTGCCTGCTTTCAGGAGGCTTAAGACAATTTAGTACTTTTGAGATTACCACCTCCTTGCCAAGAACCTCAGAAGCTGAAGAAGAAGTTCAAAAAAGGTGGGGGGGATGAAGCTAACGTTTGTGTGTGACTGTATTTACACATCTGATTCCTAAAGAGGGTGGAAAGGGACTACATTGTTCATTTTATTTTGAAATCAACAGTAGTCAACCTAAATCCATAAATGTCAAATCTGAGGGGTCAAATCAAAACCTGAGCTGAACCTTTGAGTGGCTCTTAAGCTTGTGGTGCACTGAATCAAATTGCAGGAATGATTCTTAATTCAATTGCCCCTTTAAACTCCTGCTGCTTTGCAGCTTTTCCTTCTTTCTTTGCAAATAGCTGATCCCCCTTTCCCTCCTGTGGAAAAAGTACAAATTTTGACTTTAAACAAAATCAAAACCTTTTACATAAACATGGGTGGTAAAGCTGAGAAAAAATTGGGGTTTAATAATTATTTTTTTCTTCCCCTCATGTCTTCATTCGTTATTGTTATTTTTGTTTGCTCGAGAGAGCAACAATAGAAACTATGAACTTGAATTTTTTAATGCAGTGTTGTCAGTGGCAGAAGGAGGTGGGAAACAGCAGTAATGGCCTAAGGTCCTGCATTATGTGTTTGATATTTGTGTCTCTGGGCAATATTGTGTTGCCCATTATCCTGGTGTTGGGAAATCTTTAGAAGTAGAGATAATGAATCCAGTGTGTCAGTTTTCATCGTTAAAAATTTCCTTGGCTCTAGGAAAAATGAGTAAGTGAATGGGGATTTCTGATTTGTAGATACACAGGGAAAAGGCACAGATGCTCATGTGCACACAAAGACACTTAAAGTCAATGAGCTTTTTTTCAGTCAGAAGGTAAAAATGCAGAAATTTGATAATTTGTTATATTGAAATATATATATAAAATAGCATTATGGAACTTTCTTTACCTCTAAGATTATTGCACGATCTTAGAACTTGCCTTGAGACCTTCTTTTTTTTTTTTTTGTGGTTGTCAGTCCATGAGTTTTTGAAACAGGAACTTCCTGAAGATTTCTGACTTCTCTGTGCTACAGAAATTACTCTTCTAAAATTTGCATCAACTTCTGACCAAAGTCTCACTTCTGCTTTAGCTGTGATGTTTTTCCCTTACTCTGGCCTATGTGCGACATAAATGTTTTCTGATTCCAAATGGGAAGCATCAGTCCTGTTTCTGGGCCAAATTTTCATGGTCCTTTCAAATGTGTACTATAGAAACCAAGTAAAAGTCCTGCCCAACACCCACAGAAGAAATCAGCTCACAAAGGTTTCTGACAGTGTGCTCCAGGGAAAGATTTTAAATCACTTTAAAGAGTTTAACTCTAGTTCTTTTGTATTCTCATGCTCATGGCTTGCTGTTTTAAAGACCTGTTATTTTTAAGACTCCATACCAGTGTTAATCAATCTTAGCTGCATGTCCTCAGATTATGTACAAAGACAATATATTTATGCTTTTATTTGTCAAAGAAAGCTCTATGCCAAACCAAGGTCTTAATAATCAGGCAGTGCTGGGTGGGGAATTTTTTTGTTTAGCTATGTTTGTCCTGGAGATTGTTAGGCTGAAGTATTTGTTTAAAAGAAACAAAATGAAAATGAGGGTCTATAGCCAAGTTTTCAAATGATCCTCTTGCTCATTGGCACTCACTGAGACAGGAAAAGTGATGGCTAGTGATTCAAAAATCCTTCATGTTCTCATTTTTTGGCATTTGAGCTCCTAAGAGAGTCTGGCCTCTTTCCTGCATCCTGAGATTAGCTGAAGCACTGGTTTTGTGGATTTTTTTTATTATCTGCACAGTCCAAAATTACAACATTGGTTGGGAAGTTTTTAAGACGTTTTTTCTATGGCATCCCCTTCGAGGCATTGGCCACCTTTAAGTATTCTTGACTTCAAAGAGTGTTGATGATCGAGTTTCATACAGGCGTATCACACCTGAAACAGCCCTCAATCTGGGGAGGTACACTTTCATTAGGTTAGGAACCTCTCCTGACATTTCTGCTTTGTGAATCTCAATTGTTTCTAACCCTGTGTTTAACTTCCCTGCGAACTTTTGTTTGGCAGAGGAACGTATTTGCTTGTTTGGGGCAGGCTGTGTTTTACTGCTTTACTTGAATTTCTTTAGCGTTCTCCAAAATCACAGTGACTTATTTGGGAATCTTGCCAGTGTTTTAGACTTCAAATAGTGATAGTAAGATTTGTGTGCTCATTTGAGGCTTACATAAAGCTAAAGCTAATATTTGTGGGCATGATTAAATGTGTTTGGTATTTTGGAGGGGAGGGGTGTATCGAGTTTATGAGTTATGCTTGCTGCCTTGTGGGGATTCTTATGAAATGTAGCAGCAGCTCAACAGGTTATCTAGCAGAGGGAGAGTTAATGCATAGTGCTGATACTCATAAATCAGGAGATTAATGCTTGCCTTACACTTCTTAATAAAAACAGCGGAGAACAACAATCTTATCAACATACGTGTAATCTGTAAACAAGGGTTGTAGTCAAATACAAACAGATTTTTATCATTATCCTGCTTCAAACCACATGACTTTGCACTGAAGAACTTGCAGGAGATGAGTTAATACATGTTTGACAACAGTTGCAGTCAAAAAAATATAATCATTAATGCTAACAGGAGCAAGATAATTGGGATTTGAGGGGGAGTGAATGTCCAGATTTGAACTTTTGAACTGTCAAGCATAAAAGCCTGCTGCTTCCCCTCAGCAACTGCTACAGCCTGGCTGTAAATTTTTGCGAAAACCCAGACTTCAGGAAAAAGTGGAATGTGCTAATTCTTCCAATTAATAGAGATGGCCTTGACGCATCAATTAGCAAGCTGATCACTTCTTGTCCTTCTACACATAAACTGTTTTCACAGAATTACAGAATGGTTTGTTTTGGAAAGGACCTTAAAACTCATCCAGCTGGAGCCCCCCTGCCATGAGCAGGGACACCTTCCACCGGACCAGGCTGCTCAAAGATCCATTGAAAAATGAGAGGTTTGTGGCCTCCAGAGAGGAGGCCGAAACGATGTGTTTCTTGAAATAAGTTATCTTGGAGAAGAGGAGGAGGAAAAGAAGGCTTAGAAAGAAGAAGATGAATAGGAAGAATCTGGGAATTGAAACAAGTCCTGGAGGACTTCCTGAGAAAGATAAACAGAGACAAATGTTGGGGAATTCCTGGAGACCTCAGCTGTTGATGTCTAACCAGGATGGAGCAGCACAGCCTCTGACCCGACCTTGTGAATGTAGCCCGAGTGTAGTGTGTGAGGTGTGAAGGAAGGTAAAACTCAATTTCCTTCCCTTCTAAATAACTCCTTGCACCTCTGTGAACAATCTGCTGAAACACGGGCAGATATTCAAGCCCATATACATAAATCTGAGGGCATTCCTTAGGTTGGGGGTATGCAGCACTTGCAGAAGCACAAATAAATTCTGGCTCCTAGATTTCAACATGTCATGGATACACATGCATGCACATAGTGCCCAGGCTCAAAGGGGATGTGGAATTACAGTAGTTCCATAAATGCTATTTACTGGCTGTGGGACTGTACGCAGCAATATAATCATATTTATTTTCCAGAGGAAGTGGCTGTCTTTTCAATGCCAGTCCACTTCTAGAAAGCAAAAATAAGCATGATACACTTGGAATTAAATGGTACTCTGTGAAGAGTAGGTAGGATTCATTACACACATCTCTAATTAGGTCTTAGAATAGAAATGATTTTATATGGTATTAAATAACATATTTTGCTTTGAACTCTCAAACTTCACTCTAATCACCTTCCAGCTTTCTTGGGTACTCTTGGGTGCAAACTAAACCCCCTTCTTTTTCCTCAAATAATCTATCAAGGGTTGTTAGATGAGGGAAGAGAGTCCTCAGAGAAGCAAGTAAGTCAGTGACATAATTGGTGCCCTCTCAAAAATGTGTATGAATGAAGATAGTTGCAGCTGTTAGTGTGTACAGAGATAAACTTTCCATGCTTTAAGTATTTTGATATGTATTTGTGTATGTATTTTGCAGCTAACCCATTTTAAGGAAAAAAAACATGAATAAATTGGGTATTTGTACTACCAAAAAAGTGAAATCTTATTAAAAGTAAAGGAAATTATAAACTTTTTTAAATAGCTTAACTTTGCGCAAGAAAGACATGGAAAAGTAGGTGTAAAACCCTGGTCTGTATCTTGAAGCTGGAATAAAGGATGATGGGTGCAGTGAGGTTTCTACACAAAGCTGATAAATCGTTTTCCACCTGACTTTCTCCGGGCTTTGAAACTCCTCCTAGCATGGGTTCTTCTGCTCCAGCATGTCCTCCTGACAGCCTTCATCACTGATCATTTGGAAAGTTAGACTGGAAGTCTCTTTCCACCTGCCCCTGTCTCCTCACCACCCTTAGTTCATCTTCCCCCCTAAGCATTAATTGAAATTAATGTTAAATCACAAATCAGAGCAGAATGCGCATGACAGCCCCCTACGTATGGTCCTTTAGGGTCGCTTGGATATACAGTAGCTGAATTAACCCATCAAGCAGGGGAAAATAACCTTGTAAAGAGAGTTTAGGCAGTGAGCAGAACTGTTTGGTCTCTAGTTGTACACGTGGCGCTCGCAAGCTAAAATATAAAAGGGAAAGTCACAAATTGTTACAGCTTCAGATCATCTGCAGTTGAATTTTGGTGGTGACTGAGATTGAACTTTCAAAGCAAAATTGTCATTAGAAGCAGACCAGCATCAGCTCTGAGCCCACTAAACTAGGTTAGACTTTCAAACACATAAATATGTCTGTCTAACAACAAAAACCTTTTAAATTAGGTCGAGTGAAACTTCTGTAACCGCAGTCCTGGCTGCAGTGCAATATTAGTTCAGGTTGTTTTTTCTTTATGAGAGTCTCTGTATTAGAGATTTGTACTCATGTAATTATTGGCCAAATGCCTGACTGCAATTTCTTTCTGTCAAATGAAGACATGAACACAAGAAGACTTTAATTTACATGGCTTTTTTGTATGTGTGTGTGATTTACAGTGATTTTTAGAAAGGTGCCTGAGCAGACAGAGCCCCATTACGTTCCGTGTGATTTTCAAAATCCGCCAGAAACTCTGGCAAATACTTAAGCAGTTGGTGAAAGCTCAGTTTTTCACTTTTTTTTTTAATCAAAAAACAAAACAAATACATATATTGTTATTAATTTTGAATTCTGTTGGATATCAATATCTGAGTTTGATTCAACTCATGAAGGACTGGTTGTATTTTTAGCATCTGTGCTGTAGGTATTTACCTGCAAAAGGAGTTTGACAGGAACAATGTCCAGGCAAACACATCATTGAACTGGGAGGGGGCAGCACCATTCACAGCAAGGAGAACCGTTCAGAGAGGAACCTGTGAGAAGCTCCCAGGATCTTTTCCAGCAGTGTAAGAAATCGGTGTGAAGTGTTTAAATTTTCTTGGATGAATGTAGCCAGTGAACCACATCTCCTTTCCACTGATTGCTGGCTTAAAAATGTATTAAATATTTGCTGTCTCAACCGTTAGGTTCAGAAAATGCTTCACTCGGTGAGTCACAGCAAATGCATGGCATAGTTAGCATCTGTTGGGGTTAATTGATAGAGAACTCTTCAAAAACAGAAATAGACTCTTAACTCCTCTGCCTACAGTTCCTTCTTTTCACAGAGATGACACAAAGGGAAGAAAATCTTTATGCAGAATTTCATTGAATTGATGAGGTTACACACAGCAGTAACAGGCAATGTATGGCTTAACGTGCTGAAAGTGTTTTGTGAAACCTAACAATCTACACATGCATATTTAGGATATCCAAGATACTTCCAGAGAATACTTGTAACAAAACCCCTGCTCCTGCTCTCCTTAACACCTTCATCCCCCGGGTTCCACCCTGCTCTTGAGTTGAAGTCTTTTTTCATCACATCTTGATTAATACTAGGTGCTAAAAGCAAATTGGTGATAACTGCTGGTCGTGACAGCTCTTGTGCAAGTTCTTGTCAATGGCAGCTTTAGTTCTTTCCTGTTCTTACCTGCAGCAGCCTTCGTATTTTAATCACAGGCCCCAAGCAGAAATTGTCAATTAGTTTGAGCCTTGTGGTTGTCTTTGAATAAATGTTCTTTAGCAGATAGATTTAGTGCCTTGCTACTCTATTCCCCTGGTTTCTATGTGCAATATACCTTCCATATACACTAAAATGAAGTATCTTCCTGGGGAAAAAAAAATCTATCCAATCACACAGCAGATAAAGTGGCTACTCTGCTGAACTCCAGAAAGAAATGAGAGGGCTTGATGAATGCCTTGAGGCCAAAACAATGATTCTCTTGCTGCCTTCTCTTGGAAAAAAAAGAAAACCTCAAGATGGAAAATCTGAGTTATTTCAATTTAAACAGTATGGAGGATTGTGGTAAAAGAGACAGTGTCACTTCTTTTATCACATCTACATTTGATCAATGTCTCTTGAACAGTTTTGTCCCAAGTGGGATAATGGAAAAAGGGATCTTCTGTGTAACTGGCTACAAATTATTGATAAATGGGGTAGGATCTGTGAGGATGCAGGGCGAGTTGTTCCACTGACTCATGAGAGCTGTGGGGGATGCTGGATGCGAACGCAGCTCAGTTTTGCTTCAAAGAATGATGGCATAGTCAGAAACTTAAAAATCACAGACACTTTGCACATAATTATATCTGTTGGACTTGAGTGGGCTGTGAAAAGGAAAGATGATAGACTCTGGAGTTTGCTTATGTCTGAGAAAAGTATAGTCCAAAACAGGGAGGGACAGCACGTCATCTTCCATCAAACCAGTTTCTGATTCTTTTTTTCAAAGGAGTTTTAGTTATCTTTTATAGTGGAATTGACAATATACATACGACGCTCTCACTCTGGAGCAAGTGAATGAGGGAAAAAAACCTCTCACTGAGAGGAAAACATCCCCTTTGGAAGGTGTGTGATGGGTACAGCCAGGCATTGAGAAAAACAGGATCCCACAGCGCTCCATGGTGCTGGGCCAGCATGTGTCCATATCACCCACAGGAGACACAGGGAGAACTGCCATTGTCCACCCAGTAAGTGGAGTCCAGAACTGAGACTGGGGACTGGACACTGAGTCACAGAATTATTCAGGTTGGAAGAGGCCTCCAATTTTGAACAAAAATACCTTTGATGGAATACCTCCATGCCCACCAAACCATATGGCTAAGTGCCACATCCAGTCATTATTTGGAACACTGCCAGGAATGGTGAAACCATCATTTCCCTGGTCATCCTGTTCCAGGGCTTAACCACACTATCTGTGAAGGGATTTTTCCTAATTGAGCTTCCCCTGGTGCAACTTGAGGCCATTTCTCCTTGCTGCTGGTTGCTTGGGAGAAGAACTCATCCCCATCCTGGCTGAAATCTCCTTTCAGGGAGTTGTGAGAGTGATAAGGTCACCCCTGAGCCTCCTTTTCTCCAGGATGAAGAACCCCCCATACCCTCAGCTGCTCCTTATCAGCTGTGTGCTCCACACCATTCCCCAGCTCCACTGCCCTTACCCGGACATGCTCCAGCACCTCAATACCTGTCTTGTGGTGAGGGGCAAATTTCCACCAGAAATTTTCACAATAGTTTTTTCCTTGTAATTTTTGGGGTTTTCTGGGTTGGGGTTTTCTTTTAATGGTTCTTCATTCCACCAAACTAGTTTTTAAAAAAATGAAAATTAAAAAAAAAACCAACAAAACAAAACCAAAAATAAATCTGAGGAAAACAACATAAAGACAAGGAGAAGTTAAAAAGTTTCTCCAGCACATATTTCAGCAGGGGCCCTGAGTGCACACCCAAGTGAGTTGCAAACTGAAAACTTGATACTAAGGGTTGGAAGTAGACAGAGGGATTTGTGGTGCTTGGCAGCAGATGTGCATTATCCAACATGTGCTCCTCCGTGTGAGAGTATGGCTGGGAGAAGCAAAAGAGAAAGGGAATAGTTGTTACCATGTTATGAATGGGTATAATTAGGTACCTTGCCCAAGGTGACATGGAAATCCTCTGTCAAAAATGAAAATGGTAATCCAGGTCTTGTGGAGTAAAGCCCGCTGCAACACACACAAAGTTATCCTTCCTCTTCTGACTGCTGCTTTCCAGCTAAGCCCTTTCCTCCAGGGCTGTGGGCATCGGTCTTACCTCTAGGAACATAATGATTCAAAAAAAAGGTGCTCAGGCAAAAAGGATTAGTGACTCTAAGCTTCTGACCACAGGCAGTGTGTAGAACAAATGCCTCTTACCGACAGTTCAAAGATCTGTGTTAGGTTGCAAGGGTTTTTTGTTGTTTTGTTTTTTTCCTGTTTTTTTGGTGGTTTTACTATTAATTTTTTAATTAATATCTGAACTTTGTCGGAATGGAAAAGGCTCCCACACAATGCGCACTCCAGCAATTTTGCACTGAATAAAATGGAGGCAGCATTTGCCTGTGCTTCCCCTGCAATTACAGAGCGATTCTCGTGTCTTGTTTGAATTTCCTTTGTCATTATGAAACACAACAGGCTGACGGCTTGATATTAAAAGCAATTGTGTTTCCATTCATGCAGATGCCAGCCTGTTTAGGTGAATTTACTAAGTCCCTAGACGTACATTTTTATATTATTGCTGTCTCTGGGCCGTGCTGAGCATTTTAATTCTCTGAAAATAACCTCTGTTTTCCTTTCATCTCTTCATTAGCTCTTTCATCATGAGGACATGAATTTAAAAATATATATATGTCTTAAAGTTGTATGTAATAAAGATGTTTGTATCATTCCAATTTGTTGAACTGTGCTTTTAACGTTGCATGGCTTTCACAACCATAAAATGGCACAATTATTTCTGTGTTGTATTGCTTTGTACCCTGAGGTTCCATTTAAAACAAAGCAGAGAGATGTGTTTATAGGCAGTATTGAAAGCAATGTATATGGATCTTGATGTCAGGCATATTTTATTGAAGTAAGATTAAATGACAAGTTCTGCACTATTGAAGTGAAATCAGAATGAGATTTTGTGCCGAGCTGCACATTGTTAAATCAAAATTAAACTAATACCAAGCTGTGCTGTTATCTTTGTGGCTTTTTGGTGGCATCTTTTAAAGATTGACTTTATAGCCAATTATGAGTATTTTAAAGTAAATATTCTGAGCTTTCTGGACACACTGTTTCATCATAGTACATGCATGTGCTATCAGATACCTGAAGAGTGAAGTTTCCTGCTATACATTGGGCATGTGTGTTTGGATTAAATCCTTGCAAGTGAAACTAATTTTCTTTCTACATAAAATCACACCATTAAGTACGTCTCAGGTAAAAAGCCCTTTCTGTTTGATCTCTTCACCTATTTTGTTATTCTGAAAATAGGCTGAGAAAGTTTAGGTTTTGTCAAGAGGGAGAGGTTTAAATTATATGTGTTTTAAAGTTAAATGCCTCGGGTTGGCTCTAATACCTGCACCACAGGAAGGACAACACTATCAGAAAATTAGTAAAATTGTGGATTTTCTTTCTGTCTACAGTTTTTATTGTGCTGGGAGGGGATCCCATAGGAAACATAGTTTTCCTTTCAAATTTACATTTTTGATTCATAGAAGGGATGCATTTCTGATTAACAGAGGGGTCTCCCAAATTACAGGCTTAATTAGGCTATTTGTGCTTCAGGATGAGAAGAAATTGCCTCTTAAAGGATGGTCAAATTACATATCTTGCTTCAGTGTTTTAACATGAGCTGCACTGCAGGAACACTTTGTAGCTTGCACAGGCACTAAAATTTCTGTGATAGTACAGTATTAGTGTCTGGAAAATACAGTTACTTGAGGCTTTTGAAGCTGTGGAGTAGATGGCTCAAACTTCTTAGTGTGCTATTGCAGGAATTTGAGTATGTAAGGGAACACCAGCTTCTTATTTTAACTGCATGTTCAGCCTGGACTCTGAATGTCAAGTTGGATTTTTTTTTAATCATCACTGGTGTTATTACGTCTCTCACCTCTTTTTCCCATGAGACAGTAATCTTAGCAATATATGATCTAATAAATATAGATGATTTAAAATCCCAGCTGCCTTTATTCCATCTAGTCATGGTTTAGCCTCTGCCTGGTATGTGTCACGTAGTGACTGTCTTCACCATTTTTTTTTTCCTGGCTGTTTCCTTTCCAGGTTTTTGCTTCTTTTCCATTAAAATTGCAAAAGACGGAGTTTCTCCTGCAATGTATTTTATGCAGCATTCAGCACAATCAGACCTGGTTCTCATTTTAGGCATGTAGAGGTCGGCACCTCAAACATATTTTTACTTACTAATACTATTATTTTTTTAGTATGTGGATTTTTATAGCTCAGTCCCAGACTCCCTTCACCCACAAGGGTGAATAACATAGAGTTACTGTGCAGAATACACTTCTTTGGTCAGGTGGGCATTCTAGTCCAAAATTTCTGCTTTAGTCATTGAGTGATGACTCGCCTCAATAACATATTATAACCACAGAGAGAGTACCATATATAATGAAATTCTATACAATAACAAAACTTGTGGCATGGAAGTATGATTTTTGTGCACCGAAATGTTGTGGCTTTGGGTTTTGTTTTGTTTGTGCTTTTTTTTCTAATGTTAGTAAAGTCTATCTACAGATTAAATCCTATCTGTAGGACTACTATTAGGTGAGGACTAGCAATGTTTAAAAGCTAGGTTTATGAAAACATGTTTATCCAGAGAGAGAAAGGAAGAAAAGTTGCTTTAATTTAGTTTAATGTTTCCAGTCCTTTGGGTGGCTCAGTAAGAAGGTCTTTTGCCAGGCTCAGAGGGAGAAGAGAGTAAATGCCTTATTGTTGGTTCAAATATTTGTCTGTTACAACTCGAATATGCTAGGCCCACAGATTTTTAGATAATTTTTGGAATTTTTCCTTTTGTTTCCATTTTTATGGAGAAATTTGATACATGAAGAAATTGAGGAATTTACCACCCAGCGAAAACCCCAGCTGAATATATTAGCTAACACCAACCCCACAGCTGTCTTGTCCATTTTTAAAGGGGCGCATATTTCTAGGGCTTGAATAATGAATTTAAGAAAAAAAAGAAAAAGTATGATATATTTTAAATAAAACTTTGCTGACAGTCATGCATCTGCAAGTTTGGTCAATATGATATATTTTGGGAAAACGTTACAGATAGTCATGTTTGTGCAAGTTTGGCCAAATGGGCAGAACTGGTGAATCCATAGTGATGACCTCTCTCTGAATGGCACTGCTGCTGCGCTGTTCACTGTTAACAAAGGATAAGAACTGTGGGAAGCTGCTGTCCTACAAATAATGAATATTAGTAAATGGCAGGGAAAATACACAGGACACTCTCTGGGTTCCAATTACCAGCTGTAGCAGAGTTGTCTGTCACCCACTGCAGGTAACACACAGAGAAGGATGTCTTGAGGGAATTGTTACCCATTATTGGGTGCTTTTCTTTAGATATTGGTATGAAAGCAAACTGGCTTCATAAGGTCTAGCTGCTTTTGGCTCCTCATTTCTTTTTCAGTGCCACATGACCTCTACTCTTGACAGCCAGTGCCGGTCTCAGTCAGGCATGTGAGCACAGTCCATGCCAGCAGTTGCACTGCAGACATGTTTTTTCCATTTATCCTTGGGACACGCACAGTGAAAGGCTCCTCAAGCCCCTGCTGTAATGCAGCATGTCAACTTGGCAGCTTTGTTTGTATCAAACCTCGGCCCCTTCCCTTTCCTCACCTGCTCAAACGCTCTGCCTTGGCACACATGTCAACAAGTGTGACCAGGTGTAAAGAGGCATGTGGCACAGAAGTGACGTGGCTGTCACCCAGGATGGGCTTCCCACCCTGGTGATGGCTCCTCCCGTGGCACCACGCTGCCTGCGCGCCTGCACAGAACCCGCTCTGTGACAGCGAGGGAGTGTTCATGACTTTGGGCGAACCTTTGCGGTCTGACCCTCATGCTGCAGTGCCACTGCTCTGTGATTTCTTCGCTTTCACTCTTCCCCATGTGGGCGTACGTTACCACTCATCCCACTCGTATTTCGGAGCGATTTGGAAGCGAGCCCGATGGACATGACTTGATTCCAGTTGTCAGTGTCAAAATCTGCAGGCAACAAGACTTTGCTGCTCTGTTGGTTGCTGCCAGGAAATCGTCCTGGTCGAACAGATCCTGAAAGTAATTCAATGGGACTGCTGCATTTCAGGATGCTTAGAGGCTCCACTGAAGGCAGGTCTTGGGTATAGAGGAACTTGAAAAAATTCTGGGCAGACTTAACTGCAGCAAGTACTGTATGTTGCGCTGGCCTCAGCAGGAGAGAAAGAAGTACCAGTGCTAAATTCTGGCAGAAGAAATTATCAGTGTATGAAAACCTGATTTGGTCAGTAGGAACTATGAAACGTTTGGTTTCAAACCACCAATGGTCCAACTATTTTTGAAAAATACTTACAGTGGGATTTTGGTGTTGGAGGAGTTCAACACCAGGAGGTATTTTAATTCAACCATCTTCCTTGCATAAGCCAAACCAGCTGGAGAGGCTTAGCCATCAGAGATTTCACAAGCTGATGGATCTGAGACAATTTCCCAGAGGCTGAGTGGTGAGAACTCAGGCTGGATATAATGGCCTTGTGAAAAACATGATGTGGCATAGAATCATATTTTGTTTGGGTTGGACGTGACCTTAAAAATCATCTAGTTCTAACCCCCTGCCGTGGGAGGAATGCCACCCACTAGACCAGGTTGCTCAGGACTCCATCCAAGCCAGCCTTGAACACTTCCAGGAATGGGATCTGTCTCAGTCCTGTCCAATAGGTTGATAGTTCGCAAAAAATTGTTTCCCTGCCTCAGAACAGAGACCAAGGATGGGTTACTCCAAAAGTCAGAGCTGTTAGCTACATTTCTCTGCTGCCTGTGTCAGTGGTGGACTCCATCAGTAATTTCCAGCTGTAGAGCTGTTAGTCCACTGAGAGTAGAGCTGCTCCACTAGTTCAAATTCAACTTTAAAATAAAGCCAGGGCTTCTCCACAGCTATGCAGGGTATTTTTGATGGCTTTGAGAAAGGCTGAGAAGTAGGCAGGTGTCTGTGCTGGTTTTCAGTGGTTGGGACAAAGCTTTGTGAATGATATGGAAGTAGAAAACAAAGAGGGGTCACAACCAGAGCGCATTTTACTGGACTCGCCTGTCCCCTTTCAGAAGTTACCCTCCCTCCACCAAACACAATTCTTTCTGACTTCCATGAAGTTATAAGTGATTAAGGGTAGGAATCCAGAAATCCCAGAGTGCAAGAGCTCAAAGTGTTCAGATCAAATGGGGCATGGTGACAAAAATGTAGGCAAAGGACATGGAGCAAAATTCCAACTGTAATTGCAGTTCTGCTGTATCAAGCAGTTATTCAGACAATGAACAATTGAAAAGCTATTCACATCACTTCACTTTTGCTTAGCCTTGTGGCTAACATGTCATTTTGGTTATTGTTAGATGGCAACCAAAAGCAGTGAATAGTCTGTGCTACTTGGGAAAGAATTTAAACATCTGAGTAAATCAATAACTTTTTCTTGGATGCCTCTTATTGCCCTAAGTTAGACATGGAAGTGCTAGCTGAACTCAACCTGTTCTCTGCAAGGACCTTGGTCTGTTCTGTATCAGATGTGAAAAGTCAGAGAAAAATAATTAGGAAGGATGTATCTAAATTTTTCACAGTGAAAGCCAAGCAAAGCAGACAGAAGTGTGACAAACAGAGGTACAAGGAGACATATCTTGACAGGAGTCTATGTCTGCTTGCTTTGGAGATTTCCCTCCCAACATGAATACAGTTCTTTTATTTCTGAGCTTGGATGAAACTGAAAGAAAACTGAAAGAAAGGCTCCCTTTGCAGTACCTAGATGAAGCCTGAACAAGAACTAAATCAAATTTCTTTAATCTAAAGAAAGCATCTGGTTTAAGTACTGGCTTTGAACTTGTCTGCTGCTTCTTCTTCTGTAGAAGCTATTAGCCTTTCTTCAGGTCTGACCTGGGGCTTCTAAATCGGAGAGGTTTTCTCTTTCTTTAGATTGCTGGCAGCAATGGCTCTTAAGTTTAATAAATAAAGAAATAAACAAAAAAACCCACAACAACTAAAACACTGTCTAAAATCCATGCTATAGAGAGATTATATACCTTTGTGAAGCACTTCAGAGGAAACCAACTACACAGGAAAGGCCTTCTTTAGCCACTGAGACTGCAAGGATTTCAGAATAAAACTAAAATTAACATTAATCACTATCAATAGTGTTGTTTGGCTTTAGCATTTTACTTGATGCAGATCAAGCAGAGATAAATAAAATAAACCTGTTCATGACAGAGAGCTCTCCCAAATGCCCTAGTCAAGGAGAAATCAAGGCTGCTTGTCCAAATTTTTGTCATGCAATATACTTTGTGATTTTTTTTTTTCTGGATTTTGTTTTTAGTGAAAATCTGGCAATGCCATACGACTGCTTTTATATAACTTCCTAGTAGTTTTGCATGTGTTAATGTGTGGCCAGACACAGTGTTTAAAGTGAGAGGGAGTGGAGGTCTCAAACCTTCCTTTTAGAGTTTCCAGCTTTCTTTACTCCTCCAGAACAAATATCAAAAGTAATTACCAAATAGGTTTGGATTATTTGATTGCTTTTAACCTGTATTCAGCTTCTTTCATTGCAAGGACCAGAGTTTAATTGCTCATCTGACTGATGAAGAGACAAAGCTACATGGTTGATCAATAGATCAAACTAGGTCAAGGCATTGGACTTGGAATCCATATGAATCAGGGTTCCCATTCCAAGTTGGCAGTAGGCATTTTGCATGACCCTGGAGAAATTATTTAGTATCTCGGGGGCCTCTGTTCAGTATTAGAAAAAAAGGATGATAGTAATGAAGTATTATGAAGACATAACTCATTAGCACTTGCATGTGGTTATAAAAGTGCCTTCCTGATGTGCTCTTAACTTCACGGGCAGGGTAAATTCAGTCAAAATCCAATTTACCCTCCAAAACATTAACGAGTCCGGTTCCCTTTGTGCTTTTAGAACAGAACAGGTGTGGGATACGTTATGCTTTGTTTTTTTCCATGGCTGGTTATTCCAGTTCCAGTGGCAAGGTAGGAGCAAAAGGCTTTTGGGCATGAGGGACGCTGTCCTTGGATTGAATGGAACAGTGTATCATTCCAGCTGCATTGCTTTGTGCAAATAACTAACACGATTATGGTTTTATATTAAAAACAGTAATTCACAGTCACAAAAAAATCCACTCCCTGAAGACAGCTTAATACAAAGACGCTGATTTGGTCATTACGTGTTCTGCCAAACCTTTTTTAAAATTAGATCTTTACTATGTAATTTTTTTTCTTTTTTTTCCCTAAAGGTACTTCAGAAAAACAGTGGAGAGATATATAAATGGGGTGTCTCCTTCTATAAATTCTCGTGTAAACAGCTAGGCTCAGAAAACCCAGACAGACCTGTCTGCCACTGTGCTGGGCTCTATACAAAAGCACCTAAATTCAGTGCATATTGCAATTTAATTAAAATAAACTGCAATAAGGAAATCATTGAAAAGCAAAAGGCAAAAGTCCTTGGAGATTATTCATATTTGTCACTTAGAAGCAATTTCAGCACAAGTAGGGGATTTCATGTCTTTAGAATAAGATAATACATGTAGGTTATGAAGCTGCTAATATCTTCCTATTAAGAAGTGATAGGCTCTATATCAGAAGAGGTGTTTCAGAAGAGATTTTTTTGTAGCTGGAACATGTATCCTGGGAACATGAGCTGGGTATATGCAGGAGTCCAGTTAGCCTGCTACAGGTGGCCCTGTCCCCTCCTGGAGAACTAATTTGAGGCAGATACTCAGTTTTGAAGAAACAAAATAGTCCAATATTTATACCTGAAGCACATGAGTGAGTGATGAACACAACTTCTGACAGGGTAGAGACTCTACACGACACTTTAAAATGTAGGTTTGGGTTAACTCATTAAGCAGCACAGGAGTCTTAATATTACACAATATTTGTTTTCATTTCCTGAGCTCAAGTGTTCACAGTTCAGTTGTAAAAATCCACTAATTCATAATATTGTGTTGTTTGTGTTTTTCAGGATTAAGGGTGTTTTTAGTACAAAATCTTGCTCATGGCTGGAGGAGATTTTAAAAAGGAGAGTACATTCATGCAGTATTCATTAATAGTGAATCCTTTTTCTTACTTTTTACCTAGAGTGTCTTTTCTCTTTAGAGAGGGATTCAAAGCTATTTTTGTTTGAGAGAGGAAAATTAAATTCCCTGTTGGATTGGGATTGGGGGGGAGTGTGTTGTTGGGGGGGGGGGTTTGTTGTTTTTTTTGGGTTTGAGTTTTTGGTTGTTTGCTTTGGTTGCTTTTTATTTTACTTTTCAGATCTGCTTTCATCAATGCTAATACTTTGGAAAAGCAAAGTCAGAGCTATTTAAGTGGCTTGCAGAGACAGACATCAGCAGGCTTGTAGCCTGTGTTTATCAGGGCTGTCCTGTGTGGCTGCATTTATGGCATCCAGCATGGACCAACAGGCCAAAGGGCAAATAGTTTAAAATGTGTTGCAATTTGAGAGGCTGCTTCTTTTTTGTCCTCTCTCTAAAATGGAGTTGCAGCAGTCATTCCCAAGCAATCTGGAGACAAGTGTTGCTTTATTCTTTTTCTCTGAACTTCTCTGTCCTGGATTCAACGTAAAGGTTTGCTTTTAGGGCTGTGATGAATCTTAGAAACTCCAAGTAGATAGTCTGTCCTAGAAAAGAACATTATTGCAGTTATCTATGCAAGAGAGAAGCTGAAGTGGAATTGAAGTCATCCAGGCAATCTCAAGCCCTGAAACCTAATTTTAGTCTTTCAGGGAGTGGAGAGGGATGCACAGATCTACTTACTCCAACATTAGACAAGCCAAAAAAGGCACATGTCATTTGAGACCTGAGCCTGTGGAAACAATTTGGAATGAAAATGTAGTGGGAAACTGCTTGCTTAATCATCATCTTTCCACATCTTCACTGAAGAAGAAAAGTAAAGTCAGATAAATCCAATTTGCCTGAGATTTTTCATGCATGCAGCTCCTGCTGTGAAGTAGAAAAACATTTCCTCTGCATTTGGAGAAGCCATGATAGCCTGCCAATGGCTAGTTTAACACCTGTAAGCCCACCCAGCTCTTAACCAAGTCCTGTGAACCCAGGCAGATAAAACAATCTTATTGCAAAGAGAGTAAGTTCAATTCTCATGGCTGTGCATAGTCTTTTATCTTCCACGCTCAATCCATTACTGCATTTTCAACATTTATTTCCAATATCATATCCAAATACTCTAAATTGAAAATTGAGATGTGTCTCATTATAGAGGAACCTTGCCTGAGAAGTAGGAATATCTTATTAACTAAAACATAACTTTTGTCAGTGTAGAGTGTTTCTTAAATAGTTGTGCTTATCTACCAATGAAAAGGTATGATGATACCTGCATTTAATTAATGATTTCACTAACTGTTGCATGATTTTTCTATTTTTTCCAAATGAAACCCTTCAAGGGCTTTAGATACTTTAACTTTTGGAAAAGGTAAAAGGGCAGAAATGTGTGTTTTACACTGGAGCCTTCACCATATCTTCTATCTTTACCTTTGTGATTAGGGTGCACAGCACATCATGTAAAACTTCTTCCATTTTCCTTTTCCAGAACTGCAAAGTCTGGATTTATAACTCTCTGATTTGCTCTGAAAAAGAGCAAGGAGTGTTAAACCAAAGAGTGTTGCTACAAACTGGAAGAGCTGCAGTTGGGCAAAGTGGCAATCCATTGGTCATGGTGGGAGCTTTTTCTACTGGCGGGAGGGGAAGGTTTATATGATCTAAGGGGATGATGCGTAATTCCTACAGGAAAGGGAAACATGTACTATTTATAGTCTTTCAAATACTTCTTCAAATCCTGAAAAGAAACCCCAAGCACCTTGAATGTCACCTATATCTTAAAAAAAAAAACAAAAAAAAACAATCACATGAGAATTTAGGTGTGTAAACATGTGCTGTAAAAATGTTGATGCTTCCTCTGTGGTCAGCCAGAGTAGAGGATTTATCCCACCCTGGAAACTCCTGAAAAATTTTCTCAAACAGTAAACTAATAGTTTCTTGCCAGTAAAAATTTTCTCTGAAAAGCAAATAAACTTTCCAAGAAATGTAATATGGAAAAGCACAAGCCCTCCGAATTGCTTCAACTAGTAATGGGAAAATGTTATTATCTGGAAGTGAAAAAATTGAACTTCGGGAACTTTGTTTAACAATCATTTCTCTTCCTGATTGAAATAAATGAGCCCAAGGATTTAGCCATATGTTCACTCTTCAGAGAGAGGGCTTTTACATTGATTTCTCTCAATAAGCATAATTTTTTATTTTGATGTGCAATTAGGGCAAATTCAACTTTTTTTTCCCAGCTCCTACTTTCACACAATGCCCCTTAATTAAACGCACTATACAGAGATGGCAGGTGACTTGACATGCAGGGCTGGGATTCTGCTGTGATCAGAATCAGAGCCATGCCAGCCAGTGACACTTTTAGGAATCTAAAACTGCAGAATTGAAGGTAAGAAAGCCAAAGCCCATAATGGCTCGCTCCAGAGCGAGCTGGGGGAAGCCAAGCATGGGTGAGCTCTGAGCTGGGGTGCACAGTGCTGTGGTCACATGCAGCAAGGGATACATCTCATTTACAGAATCCAAATCTGAAACCCTAATTTGTTTGCAACTTGCTGTTCAACAGCAACCCTCAGTAAGGAAAAGGAGCCCCTGCTTGTCAGCCAGAGCTGTGTTAGCTGTGTTTAATGTGATCCCATTCCCTGCCCTGAATCCTGGGCGGAAAGCCAGCGGGGAACCTTCGGCTCCTCCTGTGGCTTTGGGCACTCGCAGTTTCCATCTCCCTGATAATTCTTGCATCCTGTACCAGCGTGTTAATTCTCCAAGAACTCTGTAAATCCCTGGGTGGCCTGTTCCAGCTGGCTGCTGTGGAGCACGTGGATTTGCAAGCGGACGTGGACACCTACCTGCCCAAGCAATGCTACAGCACAGCCTGACTTGAAATTTCTCATGCAAAAAGTGTCCCAATGTATCTTGTATCCCAAAGTAAATACTTGTCTGGAGCAAAGCAGGTGTGGTAGAGTGTGGAAAACACAAGGAAATAACTGTGGGGTTTTTTTCTACTCTTCTGTAAGGAAAATGGCAAATTCAGAAAGTAAGAGCATCCAAGGAAACTTGCCCACGTGGCTAAAGGCCTATTTAAAATTACATTCCTGCCAAATTCTTTTAGACTCTTAAATTCCTGACCTGGTCAGGATTTCAGTTTCCTGCTACTCATATTCCAATCCTTCTTGACACTTAAAACTGAGAATGTACTCAGAAGCTTAAAAAGGAGACCAGTGTTAGGCCAAGGGGGAGACAGAGGAAACCTGAGCCCTTGAAAATGGACTTTAAGGATAAAACAGGGCAACCTTCAACTTCTGAGATCAGATGGTATTCCAGCAATATCCTGTTTTCAGATGCTACATGTTCTGCTGACTATATGACAAGGATACCTACGGCACAGGGACTCGAGGAGCCTTGGAGAAAAACACAGTAAGAAATACTTCTGGGTTTGCAGGATTTTTTTACTCTTTTTAATGTATCCTGGCTGCCACAGTCCATATTTTCTTAGTTCAAAACTGTACAGTAGCTGTCTACAAACTGCTGTAAAGTGCAGTTACCTGTTATTGCCCTGTAAATAATTGAATAACCTCTTCCAGGCAACATGGTCAAGATGCAGATTTAATTTACTTACAGGCCAGTAGTAAAGACGGTTGAATCCACTCGGTTCACTGTCTGTGTCTGGAGGTGTTGCGTACAGGTCCATAAATAGTTTACTGAACCTGTCAAATTCTCTAGCAGGAATGAGCATGCCCTCTGGTCTGCTACATGTGCTTATATGAAACACTTCCCCTTCAGTTCCCAAGCAGTAGGGAGTAATATATTTTCCATTATTTTTGTGGAAGTAGGTAAAAGACAGAATGAATCACATAGTAGCAGAAATGGACACAGGGTTTGACTTTCTGGGTTTTTTCGGTGGTTTATTCTTTGGGGCTTTTTTCAGGGGGAAGCATTGTATGATATTATTTTGTCTCTCTGCTCCTCAGAAATGATATAAACTATTTCTAAAAGTGATGCATAATTGTCTCTGCCTAAATTTGGACAGTAATAGACAACAGGGCTGAAATGTTCCCTAATGGAATGTTCAGGTTGTGAAATGAAGCACAGGAAATTCAAAAATCAAACAAGACACTACAAAAATCCCCCCATTACCAAGGTGTGGGGTTGTTCCATCTCTATCGAGGAGGTCACCTTAAAAATGCTTTTTGTAGAAATAGTGCCATGAACAGGAGCGTGCCTCAAAAAAAAGTCTAACTTGTATTTTGCTTAAAGCTGAAATCCAAAGTCAGTGACATCCTTTGACTAGTTACCTGAGCCTTTCAAAATCTTTCATGTCTGATTTTCAAAGTTTTTATATTGCTTAAAAGAAAGAGAAAATGCTTTAGACTCTGATCTGTACGCATTACAAAAAAACTTTAACTGATAAAATTTCCACCTCAGGTTGGTGTGGTTTTAATTCTTTGGTCTCTATTTTATTTTTTTAAAAAATATTAAAAGACAGACAAAGAGAAAAATAATTTAAGGGTGAGATATTTTGGAGGGAAGAGAGAAGAAAAACCTTCCATTTATGAAAAAAGAACAAAATGAGGTATTGTCATCTGCAGATGTCCCATCATCTAAATTGCTTTTCCAGACTAATTAATAAAACCTGGATACCACTATTCCCCCATTAACATTATCCCTTTGGAAAAAACATGTTAGCAGCACAACTTTTCCAATTGATGCCATTAGAAAAAGCTAAGATAATATTAAAAGGAACACTGAGTTCAGCTATCATTCTCCAAGATATGAATGCTTTAAGTCCTGGTCACACATAATCAGTAGAATTCCTCTTTATTTTGGTAAGATGGTGAGTGTCTAACACACTCACACGCGCTGGCCATGTCCTGGCAGCGTTCCAGAAAGGATAATGATTTCCCTATCTCAGTTCCCTCACAGTTTGGATTAGATACAGTGTTTTTGTTGCTGTGGTAAACTCTTTCTGTGTCGCATGGCTGTGTGCTGTTAAACAGCTGCTCCTGTCCTCTGCAGGGATGGATGCTTTAAGCTGGGCTGTTTGCAGGAGTGCTTTAAGTGATTCTTAATGAAAAGCATAGAGGTGTTGAGCCACTGTGAAAAATGAGGATATTTTCATAGAAATTTCCTCTCTTTGAAGGTCAGTGAAGATGTCCCTTTGTCCATATTCTTTGAACAGCCCATATGTCCCACTTGTGCTTGCCCTCCATCCAAGGACAGTGTGATGCCTTGCTGCAAAGGGATGGCATGGCCACCATCCCCAGTGTGTCCCCAGAACTGTTCCATAACCCTGGTCAATTAAGACATGATAGTCCCAGACAAGACAAAGGGAAGCCAGGGCTGCCACCACAGAAATGAGGCACTGGGTGTCAGTGTCAGTGCCTGGTGACCCCACCACTGTGCACCCTGGGACTTTCAGGCATTGCTATCAAGCTCCAAGGCAGCAATTCCAGGCTTCAAGTCTGTTGGTTTTGAAGATAACCTTCTTATCACAGAATCATGGAATAGTTTGGGTCAGAAAGATCCTTAAAAGCCATAGTTCCAACCCCCTGCCATGGCAGCACCTTCCACTAAACCGGGCTGCTCAAAACTCCATCTTGCCTGGTTTTGAACACTTCCAGAGATGGGGCATCCACAGGTTCTCTGGACAGCCTGTGCCAGGGCCTCCCTACCCTCACAATACAGATATAAGAAAAGGCATTATATCTGTTTATAATAATGTGCAGCTAATATTTATAGAAGTGCCCCACATTACTTAATAGTTTGTCACTTGTGTTGCAAGCTTATGTAAAATCTATGGCTGCTGTAGGGCAAAGGTATAAAACTTTCATGAGTAATATAAAATATACAAAATGTTGTTGTTAATATTTAATACAATTTGCAGCAGTCAATGAGCACAATCAATGTTTATTAATTAAGTTGTTCTGTTGCAATAGCAATTTCTTTTTTTTTTTTTTTTGGTGTATGTGTGTCTTCAGGGAGAATTTAGCAAGCTTTCTTGACCCTTTCCAAAAAAAAGAATTGGCATGTTTAACAATAACGTTGGCAATATCTTACATTACTTGTGCGCTTTTTCTTCAGTGAGTAAACACAACTCTTTTAGTGACACCTTCTATTTCAACAACACTACATGATAAGAGAACTGGGTTTTGGCCAGCGTGTTTAACAAGATGTGTTGAATTTCGGGCTGTTTGTAGCAGCCATATTGACGCAGTGCAGATAATTCAGCATTTGAGGGGTGTTTTCTTTATTTTAACCCTGCATGCAGTGTCTACAGGGTTTGCAGACAGCAGCATGCAAGGTGGGAGCAGAATTTATTCCCATAAGATCAGGTCCAACTGCACCTGCCCAATCAGGCCATGTACTGAATTGCCCCAAAATGCAGCATTTTGGCCCCAGCCACAGATGTTCCCATGCTGGTGATGTTCCCCCTGGAGCCTGCAACACCTTCGAGTGTTTTCTTTGAAATCACAGGAGGGAGGGAATGTCCCAGCCCAACGGCCTCGCTGGGCTGAACTGGTCAGAGCAGGATTTTAAGCAACCCCATGTCATGAATGAGTGGTGCCACAGCTCAGATTGTTCTGGTTTATCAGGATTGTGTGCAAACCATTTGCCTTTGTAGTACTAAAGGTGCTGGTTGCGATGGAGGAAGTACAAGGGCCAGGGCCTGTTTCACCAGCAGGCGCAGCATTCAAGGGAATCCAGGAGGTTATTTCTGTCACCTGAAGTACCTGGTTAACTTCTCTTTGTTGTTTTTACCTGTCTTCTTCATTTTCCTTCATGTTATTTCTCTCTTAAATAAAACTAAACAGTTTTAAGAGGACTTTTTCACACTATAAAATAGTTTAATATATCTTTCAAAAAATGCTTTTGTAGTAGTGTTTAATGCTACATCCAAAGTTGTGTGTTGTCTGCAAAGTCCATCCATTCATTTCCGTCTGTGTGCTGAACTGGTTGAGAACAGACCAAGCACATTTTCTGTCTGTTTTTTCCCCCTAGACAATATTGAACTCTCCTGCTGTGTTAGAACTGGAGCACTTCATGGTTTGGGTTTTGAGTTTAGGATGGCTTTGTTTTTCTTCTTCAGAAATAAAAACATTTTACAAAATAGAGCAGAGCCGTGCAAGTGGTTCTGTATCAGCCACGAAGTGGTTAAGTCATTAATTCATTTGTATAATGCCTAAAATAAACATAAAAGCCATGACACTTTATTTAATTTGTCCTCTGGGCTAAAAATATCTTGAGGTTACCAGCGATCTTAGTTGTAATAAGGTTTATATATGTGTATCTCTGTATATCTGTGCCACATTATTTTGAACTATTCTGCTAGGGGTTTATTGAAATATATCAACCTTATTGCTAATATTTCACAGACGGTTCTTCATTTCAGCAATATAGAATTCAATTTAGCAGAAATGTGATATTCCTCCTGAAATTTTAAATTCCCAGCAGATGTATAATTCAATTAAGTCCAGAAGATTAAAAAAATTGAAGTCATTCTCTATACATACACTCTTTCTGCTCAGTTCCAAAATAATGAAAAACTACAGCTGTTCAGTTTTGGTTCATCTATCGCTTTGTACAATTTTTATGGGTTTTATGTGTAATCACATTTGCAGAGAGAATTTTTATACAGCCTGCTCCATTTTGCACAGTTATTATCTTTCCACATTAAAAACAGATTGTAAAAACTGATACACAAGCCTTGGGCCCACTCCTTAAGGCAAAGCAAAGCATGGTCATTAATCATGGGGGGTGCAGGGGAAAAGGGAGCTTGTAAAACTTAATTGTTCTGTTTCCTTATGCTGCGAGATGGCCTTTGTCTCCTCTTCCTTCCATCAACACGCTTTTTTCTTCTTTTTTTTTTTTCCTTTATTTTAAACTCTTTCCAGCCTCTGTGTGGAACTAAAGGGGTCATTTATTTGTGTGTAACTGACTTCAGCAGAAATTGGACACAGGCATTACCTAAAACAGTAATTCTCCTCCAGAGGTGAAGAGGTCCCTGCATGTAAGCGCCTGCATGCTGAGAGCCTTACCAAAGCTTCCTTAAGTTCTTGGCTCGTGTTCCTAGGATGCCGCCCGGGGTCAGGTTTCCATGTCAAATGTCACAAACGGTGTCTGTGATCTGTGCAGAATAATTTAATTTCCTCTGCCTCAATTTGTCCATTTTTTTGAATGCAGCTGCAACACAGACCTGTTTCAGAGGGTGCTACTTGCACCTAAGCAATAGCTCTGCTTGTTGAGCTGGGGTGCCTAAAATCTTGCTATCTTATAGGGATATAAGTGAGGTAAACCTGTAATGTAGCTTTTGCTTCAGAGTTTGCCCATTTCTTTTTCTAATCACATCAATCCATTTTGACTTCTCTCTGAATTCCTAGTCCAGAAAGGAATTAAAATCTGTTTCATCTTGGTGTTTCAAACATAAAATACATAAAGTATTTTTAGTTGAATCTCTAAGTGTAGGGTGTCAGAAGGGCATTTTTTATAAAAGCTTCACCCTGTGATTCCCTCCAACAAGGGAGCATTTGCAACAATCCCTGAGCAGTCACTCAAAGGTAAATAGCTTAAGCATTAGTGATCACCACAGCATCTAATCAACTACCTGATTGCTTATACAAATCCTACACTGCTCAGTATTGACCTCAGCGAGGAAAACATTGATTCACTGACCTGTCACTAGATTGTTTTCCAGAAAGTATAAGGGACTTACCCATGCTTGTTGAAGGTGCTTCTTATCTGTAAGGTGTCTTGCCTTTAGTAGATAACAGCAGGATATTTTTTTTCTCTTCTCCGTCCCTACAAAACTGAAATGTACAGCTGTTGAAATGTGAGAAGCAGATGATTTCATTTTGATTTTGTTTTAGCTAAAAGATCTGGCTGTGGGGTGAATAAATCAGCCAAGGAAAAATAACTGGCAAAAATTCAGTGTTGGCAGGAGAGCAGTATTGGACAGAACAGTGAACAATCACTCTAGGTGAAATATGATGTATGTACTTGCCATTGCATGAGCAATAACACAGCTGTCCTGTCCATGTTTACTACTTCAGCAGCCATGAAAAGATTTTCAGATCAGAATCTATATTAATCTGTGTTACAAATTGATATCCAGACCACCTTAATAATTGTGGAAGAATAAAAACTTATTCACTGTTGACCTGTGATTTTTTTGTCTTGTGTATGTGGCAGCATGTTAAGATCTCTTTCATCATTTGGGTACTGTGCATTCTTCTTACTGCTTCTCTAAATCTGTATTTTGTTCTATGAAATTTACAGAGAGAATTTTTTGCAGCTTTGTAGATATTCAGCTCTCATGTATCTTAGTTTTCCAATGTAAAAAAAAACATGCCCCTGCCATCATGTAACTTTTTACCTCCTTCTGAATCTTGTCCTATATATAACATGAAATTCCTGGCACTGCAGTTGATTAATAACTTCTTCCCTTCCCCTTGCAGTCTGCCTGCATCATAGATGCCACCCTACATCTGCTAAGATGCAGAACATAAACAATATCCTCTTCTGATGCTGCTAGTCCCCTTTTATAGGACAGTAGCCTGTCCTTGGACTGTAGGATTTGAATTCATGCATGGGAAAAAAAGCTTCAGGGGACACAGGCCACATGGAAAGTCAGTGTTTAATGGGATCTGACCTTTGTGCTTACCTATGACACTGGTAATCTGCAAGTCAGACATTTGCCACTAAATATGTCTAGTTACGTGAATTCTGCATTCCTGTCACTCTGGCCACAGAGAACATATTTTTCTCCTCTTTTTGCAGCAGCCTTTTCTGTGTTTGAAAGACACAGAAGCAGATTTGTAGCTTTTGAAGATGCTGAGGCTTCCCTTGCCCATCTACTCTCCAGATCATCACAGCACCCCCAGCTCTTCCATTCTTTGCTACCTGCAGGTCATAGCATGTGGAACTCGAACCATTCCTCTTGTTATCTTCTGGGCTCTCTAATTTTCTCATAACTTTGTGGTAACTTGGTGCTGAAATTTCACCAGTGCTGGGTAGACAGTCTTGCACTGAAAGTTACTTTTGTGGAAAAAAAGATCCCATTTCCCACTGGGCTGTGTAAATATGGTGACCCTGACTTTGTGTTTATATTTCCTGTGATCCAGGTGGTCTTCCCACCTTCCCCTTTACATCTCTGTATGTGTTTTTCAAGACAAAACAGCGTCTTCCCACCGTGTCCACACTGAAGTGGTTTGTTAGGACTTGACAGCAGAAAGAACTCTTTTAGCCTGGCTACTCTGAGTTGTGATGAAAACAAATAAATATTGTCCACTTGGATGACAATTTATCTTCCATGTTTTCTCACTGAATTTGTTGTATTGCAAAACTTTGAGTCATATGCCTGTAGCCCATGTTTTGGAAACTGCCCCTGCTGATGCAGGAAAGGCTCAAGGAAAGCATCCAGAGTGGAGTATGTTGAGAGATCTCATCCATCTGGCTGACTGATGGGACAATAAAAGAGTGGTTTGGTTTTTTGCTGTTACCCAATCTGTGCTGGGACATTGTCTGTATATCCAAACACATTGACTTGCTCCCAACAAATCTCCATGTGAGGATTTTTTCAGAGTTCTCTCATTGCCCTGAAAGCATATTGTCCAGTAGATGGGATGGTAGTACTGAGATACTGTATCTGGAGATGATAAGATCCTTGACTGAGTAAATAACACTTCTCAGTAAATACTTTTTTGTGCAAAATCTCTATTTTTTAAAAAATAATTTAGTTTCTTTCTCTTAGATTATGACATGAAGCAGCCGCTTGGATTTGCCATATAATTGAGTGGATTATAGGATACGTGACTGAAGCCAGGAAGGAAACATAGCCGGGTTTCTTAACTTACCACCCATTCAGTCTTGCTCTTTCTGTTGCTGTGAGCATGTTTCAGGGTGAGCTTATACAGGGCTTCAGGCCTAATGCTCCACAGCAACCTCTGCGTAATTTGCAATTCTTCAGGGCCCTCATATAATTTACTTTGTAAAAACATACAAAAACTTTTTTAAAGCTTGAGAACTTTTATCAGGTGCAGGCAAGGGTCCCACGTAGCTGCAAGTCCCACATTGCCTGAGCTGCAAGTGAGCAAGAGCCTGGGCTGAGCTTTGAAGAATTTTTTTGCAACCTACCTGTGGCTGAATGTGATTCTGTGGCTCTGAGAATAATGGGTTTTTTCAGACAGTTTCAAGAACATAATGTTCATTTGGTAACAGAGACCAACCCAATTTGTAGGAAAATTTCTCCTTTGTTTTAAATGTTAAATCCTTTATCTGTAGCAAGTGGAGAGAATAAGGCAGGCCAAAGTGCTGCTACAGACTTGCTCCTTCTTGCTTTTATTTTTTTATTGCTGGGTGCACATCAGGCTTTCAATTACTTTCTTGTTTACATCAAGAGAGGAAAACAATGCTGATTGTACCCACAGGTGGTCAGCCTTTAGGTAATCAAAGGAAAGCAATTAATTCCTTCCATGCACAGCAATGCACTTCCTCCTAATGGAAAATAAACACTGTCACTTTCCATAATGCAGCCAAAGAAGGACCTATGGATACAGGACTTTTTCAGCTACCATATTGCTTTTATTTCCCCCTCAAGAGGGGAGAGGCAAGGAGTTGGAGTGAGGGAGGGAGGAACCCTAAATGGATATTTTAACTCCCAGCTGTGGCCTTTTGTGGGAAACATTTAAAAAGACAAAAATCCCTGAGGTAGAAAACACTGGAGCAATCCAAACCCAGTAAACTCTGCGGAATGAGTGTCTTAAGGGACATTTGTGGTTTGCGGTAATTCCAGACTCTTAAACAAGGAGTAAATAGATGCTGGAAGTTGTTGAACTCCTGCAAGCAGCACCCATTGTGCAGCGAGCCGGGGTCCAGGTCCCTCATGACTCAGATCAAGGGTCGGTGGTTTCACAGCCTTGGGTGCTCCCCAAGACACGGACACTCTGAAAACCAGCTGCTGTCTTTCCTGCATTGTCCAAGAAAAATACCTCCTTCTTCCTAAGTGGTGGCAAAGCCAAAAATGCACTGAGAAAAGCAGGCATTATCTGGATAAGGACTGTGATCCATCCATTCCAGCACAGGTAATGAGGCTGTTAGGAGATTCTCATCAAAACATTATGGTATGGGTCCGCAGAAGAAACCAGGAAGATGGACTTTCAAATGCTTGAAGATATACAGGGATGTTAAATTGCTAATTTGGTTTGTGGGTCATTTTTTTTTCTCTCTGTTAAAGGGAATCTTAGAAATTTCCTTGTAAAGCAAACACAAGAAAAAAAGCATCCTGCTAAGTGCTACCATGGGACTTGCAATAAAAGTGAAGGAGCTGATAATCCTGTATCCTGTCTTTCCAAAACATACATTTAAAAATTTTATGACTTTGACCTGGGTAAGCGTGAAATCTTATTCAACCCCAGCCTGAAACCCTTGTGGTTTCTGTCTCGTAGTGTGGGTGAGCTGACAGTTCAAATTTAGGTATACTTCATGCCTTGTTTTTATCATCTTTAAATTAAAATGCCTTCTATTCCAGTATTTACAAACTGTTTCCTTATAAGCTGAAAGGGAGAAAAAACCCTCTCTAGTTCATTCCCATTTAGTCTATGCATAAGTAGCCAGTGACACTCTTAAGAGATTCCAGTCTAAGTATGTCCTAACTAAAAGCAAATTTGGAGACAACTCAGCAATGTAGAGGGTAGGATCTTGTTTAATTTGGGGTGGATTTTTTTCTGATTATATTATATTATATTAATTATATTATAAGGCAGGACCAGTGATAGAAGAAAGACAGTGCAAGGGATATGAATTGAATGTTATCCCCAGTTTAACCACCAATTATATAATGCATTTTTTTCTTTTTACTTTATTTAGGAATTATTCATTTTAAAATAAAATATGTGAAGAACTATTATTAAAAAAAGGGAAAAAGGCAAAAAATACAGTTCCCTGTAGTTATCAGACCCACCCTTCCTGTGCTGTGGCAAGTTCAGCCCTAAATGGCTTCTTATGCAAATAAATAAACTTGGATAGCATGTGCTTGACAATTTAAAGAATATTGGAAGGTTGTGTAGATAGCTGTCACATTTATCTTTTTTTCACATACATCAGCATGCAGTTTACCTTATTTCTTGATCTCTCAGCATTTAATCTCTATTGCTGGGCAAGTCCAACTCTTCTCCCACTACCACCCAAAATGTTTTGTGATAACCACAAGGCACTCATCAGCCTGCTCATCCTCTGGCTACTCAAAACAACCTCAAGAAAAGAAGACTTTATTTTCCATGCAGCTGTTAGAGATGCCTCCAGACATCACCTTTTCTGCCTATAATTTTGTATAAAGGGTGTAATCATTCTTGTGCTTCAAGTGCCCATAGAAGTGACCAAAGCCTGAAGGTTATTTTTTTTTCCCTTGTGGGGAAGGACTGCTATGTTTTGTGCAGATCAGCTTGGCTGCTGCTATCTAACGTGTACATTGTAAATGTGAAGTGTCATGACTCCTTCAAGTGGCTCAAGTGCTGGGAAACTGCCTTGAAAGCTGTCAAACCAGCCAAAGTGTGGCTCCTCAGACATGATCTGTCACTAAAAAATCCTTTCAGCCAGAAGTTGCCTCAAATAACAAACTCACTGCTGGGGCTATCTGGCCAATTTCTATTCATAGAGAGGGAGAAAAGGAATATACAACACTGGGAAAATTACTTGCTGGTAATTTTTTGTTGTTATCCTGTTCCTTTTCCAGACTGCTTTCCTTCTTTCTCGCCTCCCTGGGATGTTGCTTGACAGATGTTTCCTTCTTATCTCACTCTTTCTTTATTGCTCTGCCAGTAGTATCTGATTGATAGAAAGTGGGCAGGCTGGTACTAACAATGCCATCCCTGGCTGATAACTCTTTTGCCAAATTTTTTAAGAGAACTGGAGTTATTTCTCTGTTTTGACTGAATTCTGCTAATAGAGCAGGATAAAGGGAGGATGAATTGCCCTGTGGTAATTATTATTCTTATTTTGCATGAAATTTTAATAAAGCCTGAATAAATTTGAGCAGATCCTTGAGTTTTAAGGATCTTTGTTATGCATTTTACTTTAAACATTCAGCTGGACTTGGACCTGGATTGAGCTCAACAATGTAAAACAATTTAGGGCAAAAGTTTAAGGCCTTCCATCATCTCTGTATAAATAAGCCAGACTGACTTAATTGCAGGTCTGTTGGAAGTCTCACCCTTTTGCCTGACTATTTCACTCCATTCATGAGGGCCCCTGTTCTTGTGCTGAATATTTCTTGGTCCTGGTCTTGGTGCAGTAAAATTTCATGCAAACCAATGACATGATTTGTGAAGCAGGACCATTAGTGGGGATGTGGAGGGGATCTAGGCACAGAACAAGGAAGTTTATTGCTTTCACTGCAATTTGGTAGCCATTTTTTGTCTTGATGGTCCTTTAAACTCTGTGGAACCTATAAAACCACTTATATGAGGAAATTTTGCTGAGTAGGAAATGGAGAATGGCCCAAATCACTACAGTGCCCAACACATTAGGAGCAATCTCCATGAGGATTTTTTTACTGTATTTCTCTTTTATCACTTTATTTACTATATGTCATTGCCAATACACCCCATTCATCTGTGATTAATAGGATAATTTCATTCTTGACTTAACTGGGACTCTGCATAGTCAGAAAAATGTGGTGGTTATATTACTTTGTGCGATAAGAGTTGTGTCATGTAAGCAATTGGGGAAACATTCTGCCTGTGTGTGTTTATTACAGTGCAGTACTTTGTAAAGTCCATTTGAATTGAACAAGGCTTTTGAACTATTGATTTAGCTGGCACTTGGTGCATTGAGAATAATAAACATTTGTAGTATGTAGGCAGCAGTCTATAAGAGGTAGGAGTCTGTCTGCTGGCATGTGTACTGCAATAACCAATGCCAGCTGCACTGATGGGAAGCAGTAATGAATATGGCAAAGCATAAATTTAAAAACACATACACAAACAAATAAACAAAAAGAGGAAAAAGAAAAAAAAAAAAGAAAAGAAAAAAAAAGAGTTTAACTTCAAGCTGTCTAAGCAGGATCATATGGGGCATTTTGTCCTGAGGCTGGCTTTAGGTGTACAGGAAATCCCATAATGTGTTTTGCAACGATGTATACTTCACCAAAATAATTTACACTTTTCAAATTGACTTAGAGATCGATCTAATAGGAGAATAGAATATGTATTTGTATCAGCACGATATATGTTTGTATGGGCTAACCTTCTCCTTCTGAGAGATTTACTTGGATGTAATCAAGTATAAAACACATTGTTTGGAAATTTTCCATGTCTGGAAATTTTGCAACCAGGTAAAGTATTTCTAGCTTATTTATGAAGTTTGGAGTGTGATGACATAGCTGCATGTCTTAAATCTCTGTTTACTAATGTACCTGAATGGACCTTTCCCCTCTCTCAGTGAAAGCTGGAGAGAGTAGCACCCACTAAGACAAAGCAGAAATAAGACACAGTAATGCAAGGCTCATGTGGGGGTAGGTCAAAATTCCTGCAGGTTAATCAGGATCATCTTTTGTCTCTGGGAATACTGATGACTAATGAATGCAGATCAACTCTCAGCTCTGAATTCACTTAGCTGCATTTTTCAGTTTTTTCTTCCTTTTCTGTTTTACCCAAAATGCCTGCCTGAAATGACATCCATTAAAAGTGTAGGCGCTCGCTTTGTGGAGGACAATGGGGCACATCATGTTGTCACTTTGGAGGCAGAACTCCCACGGACTTTCAGCAAGTGCTGCTGGGAAGCAGATGGTGTGTCTTGGCCCAGCCAAGGCGTGTGTGGCTGAACCAAGGCATGAGCCTCCTGTTCGGCAAATCCTTTTGAAATTGGGGTAAATTCTTGCAGCTTTCTGTGATCAGGCCTGGATTTCAAATACTGGGATTTTTTTCCCCCTTTTTTTTTCTTTTTTTCTATAGCATCAGCAAAGCTTTTTAGCCGTCCTGCTGATCCACTGTGATCAAAAAATGGTGCTGGAGTCTTGCTGCTGGTGGGAGGTTTCACACGGAAGCTCTGCTTACAGCAGCAGTAAGTGGGGGGAAGAAAGAGGCCTGTTCGCCTGGTGTACAATTTTATACACTTAAATGTAACAGTTTATGACAGAATTCAAAGAGACCAACTTTATATTCATAGAGAAGCTCAGAATTAAAATTGGTGGGGTTTTTTTGCTTTCGGATTTTTTTCTCTTCACAAAGGCCCAGAGGCAGCAGCAAGATTAACAAATCATGAGCTCTTAAGTGCACAAGCATTTTTTATTTTTTTCCCCTTCATTTGAAGTTGCCAATTGCCTAAAGTTAACCACGTGCTTAAGAGCTTTGGTGGATCAGAGGTGAAATCTTGCAGCACAAGCAAAGAGAAATTAAGCACGTGCACGGAGTTTTGGTAGCCACTACTGTTTAGGGCTCAGGAGTGCCCAGGTAAAATTGCTAGGCTGTATTGGATGTGCAGAGCTCACCCTTAACCAGTAGTAGCTCCTTTAAAATTTTTTACTTGATGATATACTCACCATAGTCTGCCCAAAGCACTGATCGTAGGCTGACTAGTTGCCAGCTTGATCCAAAGTCAGCTGTCAGTCATGGAAGAGTTTTGGGTTTTCCTGTGGTATTTGAAATCTGGCTTTGCTTTGTCTTGGCCCTTCTTCTCATATTTGGGTTGGGTTTATTGCCCTCCTTCAGATACTCTGCATCCTCTGAAGTTGCAATTAAGGGTTTGCACGTAAATGACTGACCACAGGAAAAATCTGGTGTGTGTTTATTCCTGACACATTGTGGGAGCCAGGTTTTGGTTTACTGCTTCTCATTTCTTTTTATTTTTCCCTTTTCCTTCCTTTTTTTTCCCCTCCCCTTCCCATTCACTGAAGATGCAGGGATTATATAGTTGAATTGTCTGTCAGCCCCTATTTTTTCATCTCTCGTCTCTACAGCTTTTTAAGCCAGTTAATACAGTTTAACCAAATTGGACAGGCACAGAGGTCTCAGATATATTTAATTCCTGACAGTTCCATGAAAATAGCGGGCATTGCAGAATAGAAAACGTAGCCTCTATAAGGTAAAGTCAGGATATCAACCTTTATTAGGTACTCAACATTTTCCATGGGAGAGAAACTTTGATGCATAAATCAAAAGGCAATGAGGCCCCTTTGGTTCTGCCACTCACCAAGCCTCTTGTCTTTCTCCCACCTTGGTGTTTAGCTGGATCATAGGAGCAGATATAGCACAATTCTCTGTCTGAGAACCCTGGGGGGTCCAAGCACAGGGGGATGAACAATCCCTTGGTCCTGCTGGGCCGCACTGTGTCTGGTACAAGCCAAGATGTGATTACTATTCATTATTGATTTTTCAGGTAGGCAGAAATAAAAAAAAATTAAACAAGAAGTCTGAGGGCAGTTGAAAGAGACTTCGGGGCCTTGGAAAAACTGGATAAGGAACTAGGAGCACAAGTAGTGTTCTCCTATATCCTTCCAATCACAGGGGATGGTGATGGAAGAAAGAGGAAGAGCCAGCAGATCAATACCTGGCTCTGAGCCTGGTATTTCTGGCAGAATTTGGGGGTTTTGATCACGAATCAGTCTGCATTACACAAGGCCTGCTGGAAGCAGTGGGGTTACACCAGACTCATAGAAGGAAAATGAGTGTTGCACAGGAGTTAGCAAGGCTCATAAAAGAAGTTTAAGCTAGATTTGAAGAAGGAAGGGGATAAAACCAGGATATCTCACAAGAGATGAGGTGGCGAGTAGCACGCCAATGCTGGAGCGACAGTGTGTTAGAGAGGCCCTTTGCTCTGCCTTCTCAGTGGAGGCAGGGGTTGGAAATCTGTGTTAAAACCATGGAAGTGCCCAAGACTGGTCATGGAGGAGCTGGGGTTCTCTCCATGAAGGCGGTGGGTTCAGGAGCCTGAAGGAACAGCATCTGCATCAATTCCTGCAGCATGGACAGCACACAGGAGGAGCTGGAAGCCAGGGAGCAGCAGGAAAACTACAACAGAATTGCCATCGCAGAAACATGGTGGGTGACACTCACAGCTGGAGTGCTGCAATGCCTGGCAATAACGTGGTCAGAAAGGACAGGCAAGGAGAGCTGCTGGGGTGGGTTAGGAGAGTTTTGATTGTCTGGGAGTTTGGTGAGAAGAGGGCTGAGTGTTTATGGGTAGAATCAGGGGAAAGGCCAACAAGGCAGATATCCTGGTGGATTTCTGTTCTAGGCCACCTAACCAGGATGAAGAGAGAGAAAAGCATTTAGTAAGCAGCTGGGAGAAGTCTCACAATTGCTAGCTCATGTTCTCATGGGGGACTGCAACTTACTCAGGTGTACACCAGAAATAAGGTACAGCAGAGAGGAGCGGTCCAGGAGGTTCCTGGATGGTGTGCAAGAACTTTCTGACACAGCTGGTGATGAAGCCAGCTAGGAAAGGTGCCCCTTTGGACCTGCTGTTTGAGAACAGAGAGAGACTGGCGGGTGATATGATGGGCTGAGGCCATCTTGGGCACGGTGATCACAAAATGATAGTTTTAGATTCTTGGAGTAAGGAGGGTGGTCAGCAGAACTGTTCTGGAGGGCAGGCTTTGGCCTGTTTAGGATTCCGGTTGAGAGAGTCCTTTGGGAGGCAATCCTGAAGGGCAGAGTTGACCAGGAAGGCTGGACATTCTTCAAGAAGGAAATCCTAAATTCATAGGAACAGGATGTCCCTACATGTCAAAAGAGGAGCTAGTGGGGAAGACTGGCCTGGCTGAACACAGAGCTTTAGCTGGAACTAAGAGATAAAAAGGAGAGTTTGTGACCTTTGGAAGAAGGGACAGGCAATATAGGAGAACTAAAAGGATGTTGTGAGGTTACGCAGGGAGAAAATCAGAAGGGCCAAAACCCAGTTAGAAATTAATCTGGCTACTGCCGTAATAGACAATAAAAATGTTTCTATAAATACATCAGCAGCTACAAGAGGGCTGAGGAGATCCTTTATTGGACGCAGGGGAAAATACAGAGATGAAGAAGAGGGAAAAGACTGAGGTATTTAATGCCTTCTTTACCTCAGTCTTTAGTAGTAACATCGTCCCCCTGTATGCAGCACGGGTGAGGCCACACCTCAAATCCTGGGTTCAGTTTTGGGCTCCTCACTGCAAAAAAGGCATTGAGGGGCTGGAGCATGTCCAGAGGAGGGAACGGAGCTGGGGAAGGGTTTGGAACACAAGTCCTGTGAGGAACAGGTGAGGCAATCGGGGGGGGGGCTCAGCCTGGAAAAAAAGAGGCTCAAGGGAGTCCTTCTCACTCTCTACCAGTCCCTGACAGGAGCGTGGAGCCAGGTGGGATTGGTCTCCTCTCCCAATTAACAAGTGATAGGACAAGAGGAAATGGCCTCAACTTGCACCAGGGGAGGTTTAGCTTCAATGTTAGGAAAATTTTCTTCACTGAAAGGGTTGCCAAGCACTGGAACAGGCTGCCCAGGGCAGTGGTGGAGTCACCATCCCTGGAGGGATTTAAAGGACATGTGGCACTTGGGGACATGGATTAGTGGTGGGCTTGGCAGTGCTGGGTTAATGGTTGGACTTAAAAATCTTAATGGTCTTTTCCAGCACCAACAATTCTACATGAGTGTGAGCTGTAGCAGCGCTATATTGAACACAAATTGCAGTTGGAAAACTAAATCCAAAGTCACTTATTATTTCTGGATGGACTTCAGAGATGGGGAGGGCAAGGAAATGCCCCCACTTAAATGTTCTGTGCGCTGAAAGTGGTTGAGCACAGGAGCGGGTCAGACGGGCTGGTGCTGCCTGTGTGTGTTTGCAGTGCCAATTAATTACATCTCTTTGTAGCGTGGTAGCAATTTCATCCAGGGGAAATGAAAGAACGTGCAGTTAAATAACCCTCTGTGTGTATATGTAATTTCTGGAGCTTCCTGTGAATGCTAATATTGTGATTGGACAAGTTATTTCTCAGCTCCTGCAACCACCCAGTAGAGCAGAAGTTTTGTCAAGTTCTCAATGATTTTTTCCTGGTGAAAACACCAGGGGCTAGTGAAGGCATGATCTCATTTTGTTTATTTCTTAAAGTCTTAATCATCAGATAAAAATCTTTGTTTGTTTTCATGGAAATAATAGGGAAAAGAAAGATCCACAGCTAGTTAAAAAGAATAAGAAGCCTAAAGGTATTAATTCTTCATGTATGTAAACTCAACCCAAAAAACAAACCTAAGCCAAGGAAATACTTCAGTCTGAAATCTATGGCTTTTTTTGTTTTTCTCTACTTCTGGCTGCCATTGTGTGGGATGGTGCCTGTTTGGAGGTGTTAATCTATACATAATGAAATTTCAGAGAACACACATACTATATCTGTAGTGCTCCAACTGTTCTTTGAGATCCCTGTGAATGCATCTCACATAATAACCAAAGGAAACAGTGGAAAGCCTGTGATTAGAAACCTAACAAGTAGAGCCTATTTAGTGATAGCTTAAAAAGCTACAATTCACATTTGCTGGCTTGCTTTATGCAGCTCAACAAGACAGATCTGGGCTTTTGTTGGTGTAGAAAACATTTTAAAACAGAGTATAGGAATTTATGATTTCCAAGGCTCACTTTGAAAATCGATCTTTTCCCAATGTTTTTCTTTTTTCTGCCAAAAATTCTTTTTCAAAGGATCAAGCTCTGTTACACTTGCTAGTTAAATCTTTTTTCTGCCCTCTATGTTGGCGATGTGGGAACCTTTCAGATAAACAGGACTGAAAGATTAAAACCATTAACAGCATAGCTAATACCTGTGCTGAGTCCTTATCAGAGAGTCATACATAAAATTACTGACTGTTCCTTATGTACCAACTTCATGCTTGGTCTTATTTTCTGGGACATTGTGTGTTTGTCACTTGCTGAATAGGAGGGAGGGTGCATTTTATGTCAAAACAACTTCTATCTGAGCAGTCTGCAGTACACAGACATGAATATGAGAATAGTAAGAAGTAATTGAAGTGCCAATTTGTTATAGCTGAATATTTCAATATATTGGTACGTTGTGAACTAGGCTGTTATATATATTCCAGATTCACTGCTGACATGGTT
Organism: Pardalotus punctatus; assembly: GCA_013400915.1. Lineage (NCBI taxonomy): Eukaryota > Metazoa > Chordata > Aves > Passeriformes > Pardalotidae > Pardalotus > Pardalotus punctatus. Next base: position 1,158,913 of record VZTX01014858.1, read on the forward strand.
TGGGGGGAAATTGGGCTTTATGAAACAGCCCATATGTACCAAAAAAATTTTGTGAAATGGATAAAATACTTGTGTTTGAATTTTATTGATTGATAGAGGAGGTGAAAGAGGAAACTGTATTTCTGGAGGCAAGTGTACAAAGACAGATCAGAATTGCCAGAATAAAGCAAGCTGGGGAAGAGGAACATGATGTAAAGGCAAGTGAAAAAGCAAGAGGACATGCCTGTGAACTGAGTACTAGGAGTAAACCAGGAGAAGATCTCTTTTAGAAGAGATCTAAATATAGAAAAAATAAAAAAGGCACATTATTAGAAGCAAAACAAGGAAAGGCCACTGAGACTTCTGTCAGGAAAAGAAGTAGACGTATAGAGATAAACTTCAACAGTGGAAGGGGAAAAGCAAGAACATCATCCGACTTGCAGGGTTCTGGGGTGGGTTTTTTTGTGGGTTTCAATTTTTTTTTCCTTTTTTGTTACAAAATATGGGCAAAATCTTGTGCATATAGATAATATCAGAGTATGAAGGGAGAACTTGAGTAGCTGTCAGATGACAATGTAACTGTCACTGTTGTGCATATGGAGAGATGTCTCTGGAGTTTATAAAAGTGATTCTAATTTCTAGTCCTCCCTATTTAAAATACAAGGGGTTTAGAAGCCTTATGGCCTTAGTGTTGCTGTGGGGTGTGGATTTGGTATTGATTCAAGGTTGTTACGTGTGAGAGTCACCACCAAGAACTTCCTGAAGCATCTGGGGTTCCCTCAGAGGTGTCTCCTGCAGTCCTGGAAAGACCTGGCCCCGTTTCACTTATGAGATCTGACGAGATCATAGCCTGGGGTGGGAATGGCTTCTGCAAAGAGCTCCACAGAATCGGGGAATAGGACAGATTGGGGTCGGCCTGACAAGATTCAAGTTGACACACATTTCGTGAAATGAAAAGGTCATGTTTCAATGGAAAAGGAGTGGGGGTTTTGTTTGTGGGATTTGTCTTCTGGCTCGAATTTCACTGATGGCAATCTGGTCCACAAATGTAAGTGAATGCGGCCAGCCCGTGGATAGCAGGGCTTTATTAAGGATTTCAGGTGGTTGCAGCTCATTCATCTGATATGTCCCAGTTGTTCAAATAGGCCAGTGCACTCCACACCTCCCACACCCTCTGTATATGAGGAGCTTTGCCCATGGCTCCATAAACTAATAATATCTAAGAAAGCTTTGCACCTCTCAGCAGGATGGCAGAGCTGCTCTGATTCCCTTCCTTCTTGAAGAATTGAGCTGGGGGGAAATGTCCCTGTCCTTTTGTCTCTACTATAAAGTTTTAAACCTAAACAAGTAAAGATTTTAAACAGTGTAAAACTTCAATAAGGAAATTTTTACTTCTATTGAAACATTCCTTGTTTGGTTCTGGGTATTTTTTCCTGCTGAAACATTTACAGCATTACCTCAAAGCTGTACCTGTGCTCTGTGCTGTCTGTAAATGCAACAAAAAGAGTTGCTTCTGGCACAAAGAAACTATAATTTATATATAATATAAAGCAACTGGAGGGAGTTCTCACTAATACAGACTCCCCATCTGGAAATAAGCTGTTGTTGAGCTGTCTGCTGTGGACAGGAGGGTTGAGCTGGAGGTTTCTGTTCCCTGCACTTGAGAATGCTTTTAAAGGACTTTTGCTGATTGTTATTTTTGTTCTTCTCAGTACTTTTCTCTTTGGCATTGATTTGTTTACAGCTCTGTGAGTTGCACCCAATTTCCACCTGCCATGGAAGTGTGATGGCTTAAGTTGGATCTGACATATAAGGCGTCCCTAATGCCAGCTGGGAGTACAGTACCCCCCAAGGTGTGTCTATTAAGACCCTTAACTCCTATTTCTTCCCTCGAGCAGCAGGTGTGGTCACTGCAAGCACTTGGTATCAGAAAGATAAATCTTTAATTTTCCTAAACACACATGCGTTGTGATGCTATTTTTGGAACAGATGGAAGCTATTTCCTCAAATGGTATTAGTGACTAATAAATGACATGACAATAAATTCTTCCACTTATACTGCTGTGCTCCTTCCTGGAGGGGCAAATAAGCATTTCCATTTTTGCTTTCTTTGATCAGAGCGATCAGCATGTCCATAGCATCTAAAGATGTGCATTTTCCTACTCAAGTGAATATCATAGCAGCAAATCTCCACTCCACGGGCATATGAGTTGTGCCAGGCATTTTAATGACAGGGTAGGTTAGCCAGGTTATAATTGTCTTTAATTTGCACTTGCAGAAGCTGTAACATTTACCTGAACATGATTGGCACTGGGAGAAGGGGAAAATTATGTTGCACTTTTGAAAAAAAATCAAAGAAACAACTTCAGATCTTATATTTGAAACAGAATATCCTGCTGATTGACCATGCACATTGGTAGCAGTAGGATTTTTTTGATCCGCAGAGCTGAATGACTGCTGCAAGTAGTGAACACAAAAATTTAGTTCTGTGGTGGAAAGCATACACTTTTGCTTTTATTTTACCTTTTAATTTTCCTTTTTTTCAAGAGCATTTCAGAAGGCTCAGCCCATCTCCCTGCTGAATGGCACATTGAATCCTTGCTCCTTGCTCCATTGTCCTCAGAGACTTAGAAAATTTTTTAACTGAGGTTATCTGAGGTTTTGTCTAGTTTAGTTATTTTTAATAATGAAAAGAAGAGGCTGTCCTTCCCTTCCCGCCCACTATTGCACCATTTTACAGTAAAATATAGTTTCCTTCTTAAGTGCGAAATGGGTGATGAACACCATAACTGGTGCAGGTCTGTGCACCAGTCCTGGCACATCTCATGAACTTGCGAACCAAGACTGTGTTTTCTTTTCTGTTGTGTCTTGCAAACTTTCCCTCTTTCTTTGCAGAAGTTCTTGCAGAAAATACCTATAACCTTCAATTTCATCCTTACTGCTGCATTTTTTGTTATTTTTCAGCTTCTGCAGTGAATGGCTTTTGCTGTCAGTGTTTCTGTTCTGTAGGAGGGAACTGTGGGTGGTTACAGCTGTAACGTGTGCTCCAAAATCTCGAAGCATTTGTTAAAAAATTTCCCGTTTGCTCTGTTTCAATTTTTAACCAGTTGAGTGGCGCATGCTGGTGCCCTGGGGTAGCCTTGCTGCTCTGGCATCACAGGCTGAGCTGCATCCCACCAACATTTGGAGAACTTGCCAATTGCAGCAGGGCCCCGCAAGACCCAGAGCCTTCAAAGAGAGGATGAGATGAGGGACGGGGGTTGTATTTTAAGCCTAGCAACCACTGCGGGTGGGAATTGAGGAGAAAGGCGCCTGAAGATTTCATTTTATGTTTGGTTTAATTTTTTCCTCCTAATCTTATGGCCAGCCAGTCCACAACCCACATTTCTGCTGAAGATCCTGAGGGCATATTAGAGGAGAGTGGGAGTTGTCTTTTTGGTAGCCAGCAGCAGAAGGGTCTAAGTATTGATTGGGAAATGTGTGAGAAAAGCAGAAGGCATGAACAGCAGGTGGTTTGGATGGGAAGAGGCATTTCAGATTAGGGGAGAGGAGGAAATAGACCACTGCTTGCCTTGGTTTGCATCCATCCCAAGCATTTGAGAGCATGTGGATGTTATGTCCTCATGTTAACACTCTCCATAAACCCTTTTTGAAAATTTTCTTGTTGTGATGTGATATTTGCAACACACGTTTCCTTGATGCTGTTGTTATAGAGACATTTCTCCTCTCCTCGTGCCAGGTATTAAGAGCCATCATGTGCAATGGCATTTGAGTTTATTCTTCTCCTGGCATTAGCAGAGAACTTTCTTCTCTTTGTAAATGTTGAAATGTTTTGCAGCTTAGATATAAATATAGAAAAATCATATCATGTTAGTTCCAGCATCTGGTAGGATCACTTAAATACATAATTGAGTAAAAATTAGAATTTAAACAGTAATTTTGCCACTATTTTGTTACTTTAAAACCAAAAAAAAATCCAACTTTTTTTAGTCATGATATGGATAAACAAATATCTTCTTTCTTTCAAACTAAAAATAGCTGAAAATTCGGTCTCTTTTTTTCTCAAATTTCTTGCAATTTATATTAGCAGTGGCTTCAGCATTTGAAGTGCAGACCTGCCTATTGAACAGTCTGTGGATTAGTGGATATAGGATCATGGGCTTTGTCAGGGAGACAGACAGACATGAAAGCCTCGCTGCCTCTTGTTTACTATTATGGGTGTTCACTTTTGATAATCTGGTAAAGAAGTGAATGCCAGATGGAATGTGCATGAGTCTCACCTGTGTGCAGACAGGTTCCTGCAGTGCTGGTTGTGCATCAGGGATAGAGGTGTCAGTTCTCTACACAGCTAAAATTCAGTATGCAACCCCTCTCTTGGAGGAGTACATGGCAGATTTGTGGTGGACTCTAAAACTGAAACAGAAGATCTGTTCATTCTCTCTACTTTTTCCCCCCTGCTTTTTCATTCTTTCTCCTTTTTTTCCACTCTCTTGTCTTTTGGGGGAGCCTTTGGACCCAAAGATTTTTGAAAATGTCTCAGGTTTTGTCTTTTCAAATCTGGTCTCAGTTTCAGCACAGAGGTTTTGTTCAAGCCCAGCAGTAGGTACTGAACTGTGTTAAGGAGAGGAGGCTGCATGGAATAAGTTTTGGAAGCCCTTTTGTGGACCAATTATAAGTTTAGTATCTCAGTCTAACCTCCTGAACAAAGACTGTCAGACATCTATATTCCTTTTTGCACAGCAATTCAAGCCTTCAAACTTCCTGTTTTTATTAAATCAGCTGATGAAACTTCTGTGATTCTCTGCAAGGAAACATTTATTTATCCATATAGAGAGAGCCTGCAGAGCTGGGGTAGGGAAACGATTCTCTTTCAGCCTCAGAGCTCCTCATTCAGTAAGTTCCTCTTTGCAAAGTTTAAATATTTGCATTTGTCCTGGTTTGTAACTTGAATTTTTATGTAAAAGTAGTGAGATTGTTGTTTGGGAAAAAAACTGAGCCTTATCTAATTTCATTGGTTTTTAACTCTGGTGACTTGCAGACTGAAGTCACACATGGGAGATCTGTGACTGTGTCTGGAAATAAAAGTAATTAGTCCCTGCTTCTAGTGCATCTATTTTGGGGGAGGATCTTCTTGGTAAACAGTGTCCTTGCTGGAGGTCTGTGCTGTAGCTGGAAACCTGTTACATTTGTCAAGAACATGTAAAAGGTGGACCCTGCTGCAAGAATTTCATCTAAAGTTAATCAAAGCTGATAACGTGGGCAAAGGATGGATAAGCCACTGCAGGCTTCCCAATTCCAGTGATTTAGATTACGTTGTTCTTAATCTGCATAAAGGCCTCCCCCTCTGAAAGAGAGGGCCAGTAGAAAAAGAAAGCTTAACATGACTTGGTGGTTGTAGTTTGCTATCTTTTTTGCATCACAACACTTATTTTGCAGTGTTCGGAAAAGACATGTTACAGAGTGAGAGAATTTTACATGCCATATCTTCATTTAAAAGCTGTGGCACACATTAAATTTAATTACTCTCCTTCTATGGCTTAAATTGAGGGCAGCTTCAAAAATGAGGGTGGCTTCTATTAAACTTAATTACTTTTCCCTGCAGTCTGCATGGTTAGTAATCACGGGAAGATTCTAAACAAAGATACAGTAGAGAGATTCTTTTATGAGAATAGGGCTGGAAAGTAGCCTATAAAATATAGAGAGATGCCAAATACCTTTTATATCTAGATTTAATTTATTATTGTTATAGTTAGCTAGTACAATAATAACAAAAATAATGTTTCAGCATGATTAAGAAGGTATTGCTGGGGAAGGGGTGCTAGTTAGATTTGGTCTTTCAATGTTTAAGCAATGAATTCCTCAATTCCTTCAAGTTCTTTTGCAGATTTACAGGGTGAAAAAAGGTTAATAATAGAATTTTTTTACAATGTGTTCTATTGACTATAGATGGCAGATCTGACAGTTAAAATGAAAATCGTTCCAGAAGAAACTAATTATTTGAGATGTTATAGGGATGTATAATTATATTCACCTTTAAAAAAAAAAAAAAAAAGTGGGGGGGTGGTTTTATTACAACTGTGCTTTTTAAAGAACAAGTGGAGAAATAAAAGCAGTAATTGTTCTTAATTATAGCTAACTGTAATTGCACACGACCGCAATGTGCAGCATATCAGCAGCAGATTAAGAGATCTTGGCATACATGTAGTGCGCAGAGCAACTTTGAGCAGAGGTGCAGTTTTATGAATATAGTTACGTATAATTTAGGTCTCCTGCTTCGAATTCCATCCGTGTTGATTTTATTTTATTTTTACGGCTATTATGGCAAGATAATTGTCAGTTGGGAAGTGCTGCAGCAGTGATTTGTCTGTTGCAAACGAGTCAAAAGCCTTCAAAAGGAAAACTTGTTTTCTTTTACACCAGTGATGTGGTGTGAGCAGGGGAGGTTTTCTCGAATGCCCTTGTGTATCTCCTGATGCAGATAGATGGCTAGCGCGATTTTTGTCTTAAGCATCTCAATATAATCAGTACCAAGCTCCCGAGGATTCTGCAGCATGCTTGAAAATCTTTGTTAGCAATCTATCCACAAGTATTTTTATATTCGAACTCCTCAAAAATGTAACCCGTGAGTCTTTAGACAATGTGAAAATGCTGCTTTGAACAAAAATCCAGAAATGCAAAAGCCTAAAGGTAGACTCTGATTTCTTCCCTTGTACCTGATTTACAGCCTCACTTTTTTCTTTCAGCTGAGTGCGCGCAGCTCCTGTTTTTGAGTGTAGCCTTGCCTGTAAAGCATTAAGCTGTCATTACATAGTGAACTAAAGAGGGAGTGCAGATGCTTAAAGGAGGCTGCTGAGCTTCAAAACCCCTGGCTGCCTTTCCTCCTCCAAAACAGATCATTACTGAAAGAGCAGGGGTCAGTGTGCACCACGTTATCAATGAACGTGTGCATGGCCTTGTGATGGTAATTTCCACATCTCTTTAGTACATCAGATGCTTTCAGCCTTTGTCTTGTGCCAGGATACTCTCCCATGGTCCCAACCTGTTTTAAGCTGTTCCTTTTACCCAAAAATAAATAAAGCCCATCTGCCACTGAATGCCTTCTTTCCAAAACAGAGTTTTGCAAAATGTTTCAGTCTTGGGCTGGCAGCAGAGTTAATTTAGCCTAAAACTTGGTGGACCAGAAGGGATCTTTTGAACTGCTGGGACAGGGTTGTTTTGTTGCCCTGCTTGCTGGCACAAACTATAGACCCAGCTGTAAGAAGCTGTGGTTCTAAATTTTTTTGGCTTTGTGGTTTGGGAAAAGTGTGGATGCCTACCCCTAAATCAGCAGAGAAGGCACTCTGAAAGAGCTTCATGGTTTTCAAAAAAGGGGGTTTCACCAGGATGGGCAATGATGTACAAGAAGTGAATGGCAGGTATATGCAAGAGTGAAAAGCAGCATTAAGAAACTGGGTGAAATCACTCATAGCGAAAACAAAAGGTAAAATTGATGGCTGGGTACACAAGCAAACTTGCTGAGGTGTAGATATAATAGAAATTAAACTCATTCTTGCAGGTAGCAATAAGAAATCAAAACTTGTTGTTTTACTGCATGGAGAATCTCGTGATAACTGGCATGTTCTAAATAAATCATTCACTTGAAATGGCACCACTGTAGCAAAAAATGTATCTGTTACAGGGCTGCTAATAAGCAAATGTGAGCAGTATTTCTTGACAGCAGGCTGCGATTGTTTTTTAATAAATCCGTGTTAAGTAGGAAAGGAATAAAAGCTGACACCCAAATAGCAATCCACTTTGGCTCCTGTTTTCTCACTCCAAGTATAGACGGATGCATTGACCCAGATTAGAAATTCTTGAAGGATAATTCTGGTTAGTAGGTGCCAACATGGAATCAAATGTGTATACATTTGTGTATGTGTTCCCAGAAAAGCTAATGATACAATTGCAAATGCTGAACATGTTCCCCACTCCTCTTTGTTAATAATGTTGCTTATGCTCTGCAATAAACTATTATTTCTGTGCTATTTCTGTAATTACATTTAATAATCATCTCTCACAGTCCAATAGTATCAAATGTAGGAGTCTTTTCAACAAACTATGATAAATAGCTCCTTGCCGAACTGTTGTACTTGAGGAAGCTTTATGGCTCTCATTGTAAGATTTGTCATTTTGTTAATGCAGCTTCAAAAAGCTTCTGAGCTTTGTTATGGACCGTCACTGTATTTTTCCCTTCCCCCTCTGCCTTCGAGTGTAGCTGGGTAAATGAAGCTTAATGTGCCATTTCCAAGCACTGTGACACTCCTCCAGGGCTGGTTACATTTACCATTGCTAAAGTCTAAATAAGTGAGTTTTAATGAGCAGGAATGGCTGCTAATAGCCGATTCAGGTACTTAGTAGTCCATGTTATTTAACTGTGGTAGAATTACAGAACATAAATGGTCTGATGATTAATAGATGAACCTGCTACATATTGCAGCCTAATAGTTTTTGCCATTAAAGAACTATCTTAACATCTTCTGGTTTGGATGTGGCTGGGGAGAAAAGAGCTTGGTTGTAGATTTATATCACTGGTAACTTACACTTTAAAACACTTTATATCATAATTTCACAACACCATTGATGTATTGTTCAGCAACATTTATGAACTTGTTAGAGAGCAATGGTACTTGTGTACTTCAATTTCCTGAGGTGGACAGCTCAGCAGATTTATTCTCTCTGGTTAGGGTTGTCAAAATTAAACTCAACCCATCCTTTTAAGGTCAGAAATAAGACAGGGAGTTAGATCTTAATCTCTTTTCTTCTCCTGTCCCATTAATTTTGGGCAGTGGTAGACAAACAAATAAGAACAAAACTTGACCTTTTTTTTAACATTTCTGATTTGTGGGAGGACAGGTGGCAAGAGGGAAAAAAAGAAGAGGCAAAAAATAACAGATGAACAACAAATGAGCAAGAATGAAGAAATAATAGCATCCAACATCTGTTGCAGTTTGTGCTGAGATACTCCAGAAGATACCACAGTATTTATGGAAATAGTATGAGGACTGTTTTGAACTGCAGCTAATGGGACACAGACTCCTGGCTGGCAGGCTTACTCAGAGTCCTTTCTACATTTTTCCTATTCCATCCTGTGTTTCACCCTGGTGTTGTTGTATTTTAGATTACGAGGAGGAGATGTCAGGGCAGAAAGAAGATAAGAAGTAAACTTAACTTTGACTAAGAACTAGAAAAAGGAAGTAACTATTTCAGCAGGTGGATGAAAAGACCAAATGGACAAATGTCTGAAGGAAATGTTGGCTATACTCACGTTCCAGGTAGACAAGCTGTTTTCAGTATTTCCTGTATCCATCTGATGAAAACTCTGCTAAAGAAGAGCAGGCTTTTCTAAAGCCATGGGATGCTTCTCCAGGGGCAGGGTAAAGGTAGTGGCAGCATTTATCAGAGATGGTTTCTGTTTCCATAGCTGGCAGTGTAGGCAGGGGGTTTGCATCTCCCCATGGTACAGGTGTGTGGCCATGCTCAGCATCCCTCCTACAGTGTGGAACTTCAGCAGGAGGTGACTTTATGGGATTTCTGAAATTTGCTCTTTCTGAGTGGAAAAATACAGCGAGAGTGCACCGCTCTCAAAAATGAAAGTGGGAAAATCCTGCCCCCCACCCAAAGCCTGGAGATTTGTGGGATTTTCAGGGGGTTTGTTGGGTTTTGGGGTGTTTTGGGGTTTGTTTGTTTGGGGTTTTGAGGGTTTTGTTTTGTGTTTGTTTTTTGTTGTTGGGGGTTTTTTGGGAGGAGGTTGTTTTGGTTTTTTCGTGGGTTTTTTGTTTGGTTGGGTTTTTTGTGGGGTTTTTTTGCAGTTTTGGTTTTGGTTGCTTGTTTTTGTTTTGGTTCTGTTTTTCGCTTGGGGTTTCTCTTTGGTTGGTTGGTTTTGTTTGGGGTTTTTTCCCCTGGTAGTTGCCAATGCCATTCCTGTATTTTTGCATACTGAACTGGGCAAACAAGGCCATCCCCTTCCCAACTTATGTTAGTTCTCCCAAGGTACCTATATTTAGGACTTTGCTCTAGAAGTCCTCCAGCTTCACAAAACTTAAGAGACTCCCAAATGCCTGCCTCAGCCCAATCTGCATTGGGTAAGAAAATGAGTGACTACTTGAATACATAATAGCTGAAGTATCCAAATTGTTTAGCTTCAGTAAAGTATTTTGAGACAGAGATGAGATGCCATTTCCAAGCTTGGCATTTCTTGGCAGAGAATCAAGAGTTACTTCTCTGAAATAAGTTTAAATAAAGCCTCTAAACTTTTTGAGTGGCTTGAAGTTTGTGTATATTATTGAAAACATCTGACATCAGGGAACACCAGGGTTTTGAACTGTTGGCATTGTGAGATTTGTGAGGAGAACATGGGCAGGAAGAGTGAGATGTGGGCATTCAAACAGAAAACAGTTGTTAGGGTGACTTTTTCTTTTTGGCATTAATCACTGAAGATGTCAACATTTGACCCATCCAACAGCTCATCATAAGGACACTTGTGTAAAATGCACCCATAACTGGGCCTCTCACCCTACACAAGTATGACAAAGTCTTAAATATCAGAAGACACTGAATCCCTGTACATGTAAGAAATGAAGGAAATAATCTAGGTTATCACCCTCTACAGAACTCGAATAATTTCCATGTCTTTCTTCATGTATCTCATGCAGCCTTTTGAACATGTGACTTCTTGGGGTTGCTCAGCCTGGAGAACAGAAAGCTCCACACAGCCCTATAGCACCTTCCAGTAGCAAGGAGGATCTACAAGAAAGAGAAGGAGGGACTCTTCATTGGGTAGTGTTGTACCAGATTTAAACTGAAGAGGGTAGATTTATACCAGACCTTAGGAAGAAATTCTTTCCTGTGAGGGTGGTGGGGCCCTGGCACATGGTGCCCAGAGAAGCTGTGGATGCCCTTGGATCCCTGGAAGTGTTCCAGGCCAGGTTGGACAGGGCATGGAGCAACCTGGGATAGTGGAAGGTTCCTTGCCCATGGGATGACCTTCCAGCCAAAACTATTTTATGACTCCATAATTCTTCTGTGGAATTAACACATGGCCCAGAATTCTCCTGCAGTTCTATATTTGTACAGCCAGGTTTGACCTGAAGTTGCTGCTGAGGCTTTGGGTGTGATTCCCCTCCTTTGCCTGGCTCAGTGAGAAGAGATGGTGGTAAAGCCACGCTGCACCAGTGGCAGAGCAGCATGAGTTACAGGGCAGTCAAATACCAAACGTGTGAGGTTTTCTACCCTGGGAGACTACAGCAGGTTCAACGAGCATATGGGCAGGAACATCTGGTCTGTTTTGGATGATCTTCCTTCTCATTTTGGAGAGAGACAGAGGGTCTTTTCCTCCTACAGTGCTCCTTGAGGCAGTTGCCTGTGCATCACTTCTTTCTCTTCCAGTATTAACAGGGCGAGGATGTTGGAGTTGGTACTGTGGTGGGTTCTCCCCCATGTTCTTCCTGCTGCTTTCTGTGTCCTAGAGAGCCAAATCCTGTACCCATGGTGGTTTTTTTCCTTCATTTCCAAGCCATTAACTTTCAAAATGCGACATTTGCCTGAGAAAACACATGGCAACAGCCACATCCATGAAGGCAGGGCCTGACCTTGGAGAAAAGCACCAGAGTGGGATCTTCCTTCATTTCCTCTCCATGCCCTGGCATTTCTCCCTGATGACCCTGACTGAATTGCATCTCATCCATGCCCTCATTACCAGTCTCTAAAATGGACACTGCTGTGTTTCTTCCACCTATTAATTTTTATCTTGTTCTTTAATACCAGAGCAAAAGATGTGTGAGAGAGAAATTTCATCTGCTGTCCTCGGTGGGTAGTTAGACAAGGGGCCAAGATCTTAGCTGGGAGTTGTAGTTAAATTGCAAAGAATTAAAATTTGGCCTGAATTATGCTTTATCTTGTAAGTTGTAATGCTGTCTTCCAAGAAGTTGGGGTGAAAGTTAAATCAAAACTTACTTTTTTATAAAGCATGTAAAATAGTCACAATGATAAGGGCAGATTTTATTTGGGGTATCATTTGTACACAGGGTGTACACTGGACTTGAACAGTGTTGGTGGCAGGTGGTTATCACTGAATATATAGAAATTTCTTTCCTCATACCTAAGGAAGAATAAAAAATTCAGAAGCAGCAAATTTAGAATAGTGAAAAATGCAGCTTTTAAAAATAATTGTGGGAGAAAACAACAAGCATGTTTGCTCATGTCCTTTATATCAGTCAGCTAATCTTGCAGAATGTCAGCTTGCATAGAAATAGATTTTTACATATGAACTTGTTACATCACTTCCTAAAAAAAGAGTATTTAGCTTGTACTTAAATAGCATATTCAGAGACTGTTTATGCAAAATTACTGCTGGAAATGTGTGATCCTTGTTAGGTAGCTATGCTCGGTGTGGAGCTTTAAAATGGCATTGTATTTATTTACTGCTTACTGTGTGGAAGATAAAATACTTACAGAAGTATCAGTTTGAAATCTTCACCATTTTTAATAGTTTAAATGTTTTAAAAGATTAAATTGGTTTGGACCATTTTGATCTCTAGTTGTCATAGGGAGCAATTCTACTGAAAAGATACGTAAAAAGCATGTAATACAGAGAAAACAAAGCCTTCCCTGAAATCTATCCAATTAATTGTAGCAAAACTGAATTCAGAATTTAAACCCTCTACTTTATCCAAATGTAGCCAGTTTATGTTGCTGCACACTAACAAATCTGAGAAACTATCCTATTTAAGACCAGTGAAATATCTTGTGGCTCACAATGGTATTTCAATACACACTATTAATTCTTCCAAGCCAAGGCAGATGCAGTCCCCAATGTGATTTTAGGAAGAGCAGAGACAACAATGCGTCTTTGGAGGTGCCATTTTTCACCTGGAATGTGAAATCAATGTCCTGACCATTTGTGGTCATTAAAAACCTCACTGCACCATTCTGCAAGAGTAGAGGCATTGACTCCCAAGTCTTCGTGAAACTCCAAGAAAGTAATTATATTCCTCCTGATACAACCTTCCTTTTAAAGCTAATTTAAAGTTCCTCTTCAGCTGCTCTGCCCTGCTTTGAGTGGAAAATCCTTCTTAGCCCTTTGTAAACTTTTCTTCAGCTCTGCTTTATACTGACAATTAGTGGCTGTCTTTTGCCACACTGCTGAAGCATGTGTAGGAGCCGAGAACGTGTCTGCAATCATGAAGCCTACAATTAAAAAGCTTTTTTGGTGGTCTGTTTGAGGGGTGCTGTTCAACAACAGATTTTGGAGTTTTCTCTACCCTGACTTTCTTGTGCCTCTCAGTCAGTGGTGTGGTGTCTGTGTGGTGGCAGAGCCAGGAAAAAGTGGTCAAAAGCATCAGGTGAGTTGTTTGTTCAGGCAAGTCAGATTTTCCCCTGGGGCAAAGAAAATAACAACTCATGGTTATGAAATATTTGGAAATATTTAAATGTAGAGCGTCCTAGTTATCAATTATTTCAATTTGTTACACACATCAGAACTCTTGGCATTACCCAGTTATGCCCACGGTGGATATTCCTGGAGGAAAAAAAAGTAACTTTTCATGTGATCATCCAAAATACCTCTTTTCCCGTCAACATGTATTTTTTTCTGTTTACAAATATATCCCTTCCAGTAAGATCAATGTTTGTGTCAGTTGTGGGACTCTGTTTAGTGAAAGGTTGAATGTTTCACCCAAATCAGAAATAGCAGCTTAACCTATTGGGGGTTTTTGTGCTTTAACGAAAATGAGCACAAGTAATAGAGGTTATTGCTTCTATACATCCCAGGCAATCAAAGGGGTCATATTCACCTGTCCTGGAGAAGACAAGACCTTTTAACCCTCCTTGTTGAAATGTTGACTGCTGGCTCTGATACCTAAAACCAAGACCTCAGGGTTTGGACACTTCTCTTTCCAAACTGGAAGAATCCCCTATTCTGCATCCTGGGGCACTTCTGCTTGCATTTGTGCTGCATTCTTATTAGCACACCCTACAGATCCCTTCTCCAGCTTCGCCCTTATCCTCATGTGCCTTGTGTGCCGTAGGCGGGCTTTATCCTCTCCCCAAAGTGTGAGATGGAAAAAGGAAGAACGGTAACACGATTGCAGCAATGTGTTACTGCCTTTTTCTGCATCTTCTCCAGCACCCCGACAGATTGCTTAGCTAGAATCCATATGCTTTCCTTTTCAGAACAAAAATTGTTCTCAGCGGAGACCTAAAGCTTCCAAATCACTGAGGGTCATGATCTTGCAGAACTAAAAAATGATTTTCAAGTGTAGTGTTGACTTGTATGGTTTGAACTCGGTGCTTGCTCAGGTTACTGGCATGCATTTAGCCCAGGATACATCAGATGACCTCAGCTGCCCTTTAAAACCTGCCCTGTCTCCTGTGCCTCGGTTTACGTCTCTGTAGAAACACAGCAAAAATCATCACATGGTTTGGGTTGGAAGGGACCTTAAAGCCCATCTTGTTCCAAGACCCCTGCCATGGGCAGGGACACCTTCCACTATTCCAGGTTGCTCGAAGCCCTGTCCAGCCTGGCCTTGGACACTTCCAGGGACCCAGGTAATTTTTTTCCTTCTCTGGAAAAACTGTGAGAAATGTTGCAGAGTCAAACTTCAGAGCAGTGTTGTGCCGAATCCTGCATGTAGGTGGGTAACAACAGCTGCCAGTCAGCCTCAGAGAGCAGAGCACCATATGATTTCTCAGTGAACAAAACATTTAATACAAACACAACACTTTCCAGATATTATGAAGAGTTTTCCTGAACAACTCTCTTTAAACAGAACTATTAGGCAGTAAAGTCTGTTTGCTGATCTTTATGCAGATCTTCCCACTTCCACTTCACTGTAGGGTTTTGACTAAAATATTTATACTTTTCTGCTTTGGTATACATCCTACTCCAATCCTACAGGAAGGATTTCTCAGCCTGTAGAGAGAAATGACAAAATGCGTGTGTGGTGCTTGGTTCACCCACACTGGCTCTCTGGGCTTTGATAAGAGCTACATGGTCCTCTCGAGAGTGCAGAGCCTCTGCAGCAGGTCAAAGCTCCTCAAAGGTCTCAGAAACTATTTGTAAACTTGCATTTTGCTCCTTTGGAAGACCCCGTGGGAGGGTATAATATTTTGGGGTGCAGGCCTTCCACCCAGCACTCTCCTGGTTTCAACAGCAACTACATTTTCCATGTTGCCCCAAATCTGTCCTTTGCAGCTGAACGGAAAATGCTTGGAAAGTGTAAATTACCTTCTTGGAAATGCTGCCCCTACTCTTCCATAACGTCACCCTCAGTGTTAACAGCTTTACCAGGGTCTTCAGCCTTGTCCTCTCCTGGCCTTAGCACTGCTGTGCATTAGCTCACCTCATTTGCATAGGAGCTGATTTCAGTGGAATTCAGGGCAGCTCTGACAAAGCATTCAAGTTTCCATCCTCACTCTTTTTCAAGGTCATCCTTTCATACCATAGGCAGGATGTAAAAATACATGGTCTTATATTCATTCTCCCTTTGCATATTATCCTCTTGTTTTAATCCAAGATTTTTTTTCCCTGTAGATACTGTAAATTCTGAGTTATATTTATTGTGTGTGTCATTGGGGAGTTCTAGGGGCCTGAAAATTGGTTGGGCAAGTCTAGTTTCAGTTTCTTGAATGACTTCAGAATGGGTATCTATTATCTTTAAATAAACTTTAAGGGTTTTCTTGATGAGTAATTTGCTCCAAAATATTTTCTTTTTTAAACTCCCATGAAATATATTTATAGAGCGGTGTTTCAATTCCTGATATTTATAGGAACACTTACTGTGGACATTAACCATCTTCAGCAGTCCATGTACCATTTATTTCCAATGGCATGGTGGGGATAATTGTGTTTGTTTTCTGGGAAGATAATATTTTTAGTTTCATGTTCTAAAGGGGGGTTTAATTTTTTTTATGGTATAAATGTTTACTGAGTTGATGAGAAGCAGTGAAATCTTTATATAGTTGGAAGGTAATCAGACTTCTCCTCTTTTACTTGGGAGTTTGAATTTTGTTTGAGTTGGATCTGTATTTCAAAAACCACTACCTTAAATATTTTTGCTCAAAAATGGAGTTTGATCTGACCAAATGTGAAATTGGGAACACAGTTAATTACATTAAAAATATATATGCTAAATGTATATGCTAAAGACCTCATAAATGTATATGCAGTGCCTTTGTTTAACATTCTGATCACATTCAGATTTTTTTTAACACTACATTGACTATTTAATAATTGTTTTCACAATAACATCTCTTGTAGAGAGGGTTATTTAACAAGAATGAAAATCTTTAGAAATTTAGATGCACCAATCACTCACTGCCCTGCTCAGAAGTTGACAGTGTGATTCCAGTTTAACATCCTCTTTTAAACCTACACGATTCTGCTTCTTGATGCTTCCTGCAGTACCCACCCACGATTTGCCTGGTTGTCTCTTTAAGCTGGATGAGCAACTGCTATTTTATAAAATGTGCTGCCATACCCTAAAGCAATAAGGTTTGCGCTATTCCTTTATTAGAACAGTAATGGGTAGCTAAAGGCTACAGAGCCCCTTTAGAAGAAGAAACAAAGAGATGCCCAGATCCAGGTTCTTTCCTTCCAAAAAAAAAGGCATTTCAATGAAAAGCGATGATGTCTGGGATTAATGGTGGAAGGGGGGAAAGTCCTGTCTGTGGAACCATTTAGTGATTTGGTTCTTTGATGGGTTACAAAAAATCTCATATTAATTCTTTGAGCTGTATAAGTCATGAGTAGGGCTTGGAAAATAAGGTGTTGGGATACCAAAGTGCAGGAGTTTAATGAAAATAAAATATCAAACATGTACAGCTGTATCAAATAACCCCATAGAAACCGAGTCTGTATTGCTCCACTCTAATTTCATTTTCTTATCTCTTTACATTCACTTCCTCTTGCTCTTGGCTCTCACCTTTGATGTAATTTATATCATGGACTTTGTTCATCACAGACACCTGCTAAATATGTACCTGTCTGCCTCAACTGGGGTGGGAACTGTTTTTTTCTGAGGGGGCATAAATATCTGCTGGTCTGCTGCTGAATTCTGTGTGCAGGAAAAGGGTGTGAGCCATCCTTTTATTTCTTGCTTAATCTTCTTTGCAACCACGGAGCACGGTTCTGATCTGTGCCTTTTGAAGCAAAGCACTGGGAGGTTTAAGGCAACCTTCTGTGCCCAGCAAACTGCACAGCTTGGAGACAGAGACTCTGAAAATGCAAAGCTGTGCACGTTTAGAGGGGCCATTTCATCTCCTCTGACACTGTAATGGAGACTACAATTGCCAGTGTAACAATTAAGAAAAAAGCCTGGGTGTCACTGTGGGATACCCAATAAAAAAATAATAATTTGTAATTAAAAAAATTACACTCTTGTAGCTGCAGTACCAAAAAGCATGGGGGACCTAGAAAGATCTCCTGAAGAGGAGCTCTGAATTACTGTGTTTTTAATATATTAACTCTGTAGCTGCCCCACCAAGAAGAGTGACTTCAGAGCATGGGTAAACCCTAGAAGAACCTTCAAAAACATATTTCTTTATTGTTTCTCCTTTGGATTCATTAATAAATTAGGCTTTGGGGTTCAATTTCTATATATAAGGTTCATACTCTTGCAACAAAAATGTACAGGCTTGTTTCCACACATAGAGATCACTAGATCCATACATTTGGAAATTTTTAAGGGAAGGAAGATTTTGGGACCTATCTTACCACCTCCCCTTACAAAAAAGATTCCCCTCTTACTGTAGAAGTGGATGGAAGGATTTTCTCTTCCTCAGCTGTAAATAATAAGAAGAAAATATTATGTTGAGAATTGTCCTACACCATAAGTTGCATCTACAGATGTGACATTCTGCAGGCTGTATCTCAGCTGAAGCAAACAGGGTATGAACTCACCAGTTACCTTTCATGCAGCAAATTTACATATTGGACATAAATTTTATAAATGGACTTGAAAACTGTGGAATGAGATGGGCATCTGGTCAAGTCCAAGACAATGAACCTCTTTGTGCCTCCTTGCTGTTTTCTTAAGGTCCTATATATGGGAGAGAAATGAGAAATGGGGCTCTCCAGATGTTTTTTGGATGCTTGGACAAGGTCTAGGTAAATGTGCTGGGGAGGGAAAAAGGGACAAACAGTCACAGTAGATCTGGGATGTATTTTAAGGACTGTGTACATAGGTAATTTAATTGTGCTTTAATGTGACAAACCACTACATTAGCCCACTTTCACACTCAGCTTCCATCAAACAAATTGCAAGCCCACAAAAGTGTTTCAGACAAGTAAATTGGATGAAAAGTCACATATTTGGAAAATAAGTATTGTTTAAGACCAGCATAAGAAGATTTAACATTAACATTATATTTTCTCAGTGCATAATGTGATTCTAGAACCATCTATTGTCTTGCTTTTGCTGCAGCACTGAAAAAAGAAGGGAACATTTTCCACTGGAAAATTGGCCCAGTGCTACATTTTGTGTATGTAAGATCATACAGTGCTGGCATTTGAAACAGTGATAATTTACGCCTAAAAAAATGAGTAATTGTACCACAGAGAACTTGATTCTGATGAGATCCTTAGATGACACTCCATCATCTGTTTTTTCACATTCTTTTGTATATGATCAGGGGGGCATCGCATCCGCCAGTGACGCGTTTGCGTACGGAGCTGTGGATGTGTGCCTGCACTCCTATAAAATACAAGCAGCATAAAGGCGTCTTTAAAATTTTATAGCTGTTTAAAACACAAACTAAGTTTTCCTTCCTTTGTGTCTTTCAGAGAGACTGCCACAGAGTTGTCTGGAACATTACCAAGGTAAGCAAGTTCCTCTAAACTGCATCTGCCTATCAATGTCTGGAAGGTGCTGAAAGAAGCACGACCTTTGCAGCCAGAACATGATCCTTTTCCTAAGGAAAACTGCAGGGATACCGAGAACTGGGGGTGCAGAGAGGAGAACACTCCCTGCATGTCACAGACAGACAAATGACACCGAAATACTGGCACAGCCGAGCCCACACAGCTTAAAGCGACGGGTTGGAGTTGCTTTGAGGCTCAGCACAGTTGTGCACCTGATGAGAAAAATCCCAGCTGTGGCTTCCTTCCAGCTGTGCAATTATACCCGTGGCAGGTGGTTTGGCTTTTGCTTTACATTTCACCTGAGGGATGAGAGGAGGGAAACTTGGAGGCAGGAGGAAAAAACACTGTGATCTTAAGGCATTTTCAACTGGAAAGCAGGAAAGCAGCTTAGACCAAATTCTTCTGTGCTGAGAAAGCTTTTCACAAAATAATAGAACTAGACAAGACTCCCAGGCTGTGATAGACTTTTTTGAAGAGAGACCTGCCTACATATTGTCAGAGAATGCAATAAAATGCTGTAATCATGCAGACAGAGAAAAGGGTGGAGAGAAGGGAAACAAAAAAATCTGATATGGTAATCTGTCACTTAGCAGAGATGACTTGTGAGTTAAAAAAAGATGCTCTCAGTCCACTTTTACTTTCTGACACTGGTTTTGCTCTCTGAGGTGCAGGAGGTTTTAGTGCGGTTATGGTTTTGGGGGGTTTTTCTATCCTCTGATTAAAGCAGTAGTTCAAAAAATATATAATGTTAAAAGAATTTTTCATCAGGAAAGACAGTTTTCTTTAAGCATGGTGATACATGCAAGTTGTTTCCAATTCTAAGGCAGAGAAAAAAAATCTGCCTTTCTTTAGGGTGTGTGGTGTATATTAGTTGACTTGTTTATATTGATAAGCTGTAAAAATGTATATTTTCACTATATGTGATGGCTTCCCCCTCTGCGATGTACTCCTTTGTTCTCTTGGTACAAATTTGTGTGATTTATATGATTTGTTCATTTAATAGACACATTTTTTTCATGACTTACTGTCACTTGGTATTCGTGGTTGTGCAAGCAAATATGCTGGTGAGATTTTGCCATGTGTTTGAAGTGCTGGCCAGTGATGTTCAGGCCTACCTGACACCAAAGATTTTGCTCATCTTCCTTGCAAAATAATTGCTATTCTTCATATATTTAAAAAAAAAAAAAAACATAAAAAATGGGATTCAACAGAGTAGCCACCTCCTTGGTGTAGGAATCTCAATATTGATGCTTATCTGTATCTTTAACTGGTTTTTCTGCTAAAATATTTCCAGTTTCACTGCCCCAGTTGGTGAGGTATTATAGGACTAATATACTGGAAACATGAAGTCCTTACACTGCAGAAATGAATTCCACTTCAAATTAAATTTAAAATGAGACACATAAATGCTTGAATAAACATCCCTTTTTGTACTTGCCATTAATGATTGTCTAAATGTGCTTTTTGAATTATTACCACAAGGCTTTAATTTTAACTGCAGCAAGATGTCACAAGTAAAATCAGATTATACCAGCAATGTGCACAAGGCATTGTAATTGTGTTATAAATATTAAACCAAATGATCTTGTCATGATTTAAAACAAATGTTTCCAGCTAGGCACAGGTTGTCTTGTCCTCCAGCCTTCTTCAGGATTCACCTGTTCCTGAATTTCTCTAAGCAAACAGCTCCTTGGGGTTTTTAATCTTATGTTGTGATGTATTAATCTAATATTTTTTGTTCTTCTTTCAAACGTCAAGTGAATAGTTTTGCTATTATTAATTCATAACAGTGAAATAGTCTAATTTCCTCACCAACACCACATCTTCTTCCACCTTCACCCTAAAACCACTTTACAGCATATAAAATTGTAGGTGTTGCACCTTGAAATGATGAAATTAATAACCACTTTCCCATCACTGCTGGGATTCCCATCACTGTATTTTGTCCAATGAGGCAAGTCCTCTGTAACACTGGAAATCCAATTCCCTTTTGCCCAGGCAAACATGATGCCTTTTCCCACAGCAGCAATGACTCTTGGCTATATTTGTGACCAGGATTGATCAAATCATTTTCACTCACTTACAAACCTGGTGAAAGGGCTTTCACTGCAAGTGGCATAAGTGTGAACAGATGTGTGTGTACTTGGAATATTTTGTCTGGCTGTCGAGAAAGTTTAGGCACTGGTGGCATCAATTTTTTGTTGTTGCTGTTGTCATAAAAAAAAAATAATTTAAAAATCTCTTCTGATTTTTTCATTGTTCAATTAAAGAGGTGGAATTAGGGATTCACTCCCATAAAGCACTGTAATTAGTCAGAAGTACAGAGGAGTATATTTTGAATATTTTTTCATCTACAACGGTAACCAAGAGAGGTTACATATGTGCATTTTTTAAAAAAGCAAATATAACAAAGTGTCTTGGTAAATGGGGGCTTTTTGATATATTCATTTTCCATTAAAAACTGCTGATGGCTCTCTAATGATTATATTTAAGAGGAAGAAGAAATCACCCTTCTTCTTGCCACTGAAGTATTTGTATCACTGATAGGCAAAAATAGAAAAATGTGAGTTGGTGGACATCATTTAGTAAGAAAGATAATAGATTAACTTTGCCTGTAGAAAGATATAAAAATATTCAGTACAATTGTATTGTGTCAGTTCTAATTTACCAGTTATTTCTGATGATTTGGGGAAGCTCAGGCTAGAGAGTGAATTGAAAATTCAAACTTAAAATGTGATAAAGAAGCTTTACAATTTTTATATTAAATGACATTATTATAGCTATGAATGTATATTGTTTTTTCGAAGAAAGGCTTTCTGTGCGCAACAGCACATCAAAGAAGATATCTTCACAAGGAAAACTTTACAATAATATTAAGTTGTTCATTGCATGACCTATTTAGAGTACTCAGATACTTCTTGTTGTAGACTACATAATTAAATTTTAAATGGAACATGATAAAGAAATTATACTGGTGATCTCTAGAGATTTGAATACCCTATTTGGATCTTTACAAGAGTGTAGCGAAGGCATACTTTTAAAATTTAATAAAGGTCTGGCCTATTTTTTTTTCCCTTTTAGATGTTCTATAGCTGCTATGGCAGTTCTGTTTCAAACCGTGTTTGCTCTCAACATTTCATAGTCAGTACCTGCAATAACAGAGCAAACTAAAAGTATTAGAAGAAACACGGCTTAACTTGAGAAATCCACCATTAAAAAATGACACAGAACAGTTAATGAATGGAGATAAATTTCTTGGGGAAGCTGAGCTTGTAACCAGCCTTTCCTGGACCAGCCTGTGAGCTCAGCAGTCGAGGGGAGCAGTGAATGAACGCGCTGGAGTCCTGGAGCACAGTGCAAAGCCCTGTGGGCATGAGGGAGATGATGTTTGGAGCTTAAAGGGAAAATACTCAGCTTCAATTTCAAAGGAATGATTTCAGTCTCTAGCCACTTTTGTTTGTTTCTGTGAAAGTCACTTTATATTTAAAGAAGAACAAATATTTTAAATATAGACTAACCACATGGATTATTTATTTGCTTAATACTAGGTTAGTATTAACAGAAGGAAAATCTGGTCTACTTTTCCACTTTTATATACTGGCTCAATATTTCATTTCACGCAAGGGGGGGGGTAAAGTTTAGACGGTCACTTCCTCCTCTAAGCTGTTAAAATAAGAAAAAAAAATCAGTCTAATAATTTGCATGCATTTTTTTCATGGCAAACTTTGTAGAAAAATCATTGAATCACCTGCTTAAATCTTGAGCAAAACTGAGGGAAACTTGTATTTTGAGGTGAAGGCCATCTTAAAATTGTCATTTAGAAATTTTTTTTAGAACTGTGGGAAGAAATCTGCAGAGGATACATTGATTTGAAAACAAGCACTTATGTCCAAAATGGAAATGTAAATCTTTGTCTTGTCCTTGAAATTTAGTACTCTACAAACACAATACATTGTAAACCTGTGGTCTGGAGTAGGGTACAAGCTTTGGCCCTCCTGAGTTGGGGTTTTATTCCCCGCCATTCCACAAATTTCTTTAATAATGTCTAAGTTCCATTTACTATAGAGGCTTCTTTTCTCGGGTGTCTACAGCATTTTGAAAATAGAATTTAAGTACTGAAGTCACTTTGGTGCTTTTGAAAAATGTTAACCTGCAACTTCACCATTATTGAAATCTAATGCAACTAAGCTTTTATCTAAAGTGAAAAGAAGAATTGACAACCCACCATATGACAAGCAAAATGAAATCTCTTGATCACTATCTGTCAGCAGTCTTTCTAATACCATTGTGTTAGGGAATGATATGTCTTCCAAGAAGCTCAGTACACAAGGTTTTGAATCATTTCTGTCTTGACAGCCTAACACAAGTAACTACTTGTAAGTGCTTGGATGAATTATAAAATCTATGTGGCTTTGTAGAGTGAGTTAATAAAACATCTATGAGCATATTAATTACTATGAAATGAAAAGGATTTTTTCCTGGCAGTAATAGGGGCATGGTCTAAAGACCAACCTGACATCTCAATTGCTGTCTTCTCTGGGTTTGCACAGGTGGTGGGAGTTGGGGTTACCTTCTGTGTTTGCTCTCTTGGTTCCCTTCCCAGCTGAGATCTTCTGGGAAGCAATTTCTGTCCCTCTGAGAACACCAGGTCATACCTTTCACCCCTCATGTTTTCATGTCCTCTCATGTCACCAGCACTGCTTTGCCAGTTATGTCAGGCTTGAACGCCCACCCGCCTACAGCAGGCGTGTCTCTGCCAAGCTATGACAGAATTTTCCATACCTTCACGTATTATTTACCAAAGCTTTATTCTCCCTCAAAAAAGCATAGTCCATTTGTGACCCTCTCTTCTAATGGAGAAGTTTTGCTTCCCACTTTCAAATAAATCCCTTCTCAAAACTCAGTCCTGTTTAGAGGCATATAAATAATTGGTCAAGAAAACATTGCTCATCCCTGATGGCAGGCAGTGTTAGCTGATAACATTAAAATATCTTGAATGTCAAACTATATGCAGCAGTCCAGAGCTAGTCTTTGGAAATGATATCATCCTCTATCTTTTCCTAAACCACATCATTAAAAAGAAAAGATTCCAGCCCTCGATATTTAAATGTTCTCAAGTCAACTGTCTTAAAGAGCAGATTTTCCATAATTTGGATGCCTGCTATTTTCTAAAGAAAGTAGTTATTTTGAAATGAGACTTGAATGTAACTAATCACTACCTTACAAAAAAAAAAATTAAAAAATCTGATGTTTGACCTTTCTCTTTGTCTTAGATTTTTATTTCAAAGCATTGCTTCCTTTCATCTAACCTTTGAGCTGCTTTTCTGTACTGGAAGCAGGACTGCCTATAACCCATTTTTTCTGCTGTAGAGGAGTGTCCTGATGGTGCTTGGTCTTTGAGGTGCTAGAATACAAATAACAGAGATTATTTAGGATGGTAACGAGTTTGATGTTATTGTAAGCGAATCTGGAGATTTTGAGGCAATAATACACAAGATCTCTTCACTGTTCTGATTTTTATTTTTCCTAACTAAAGCATCAATACACTTAAAATGCAACATGGAGCTATTCCTTATAGTAGCTGTCGACCTGTCTTTTCTTGTTGTTGTTTTACAGCCATTTTGAAATATGTTTTTTACAGCTAATGATAATCTTAAAACACACTTATGTGCAATGTGATCCCTTTCTAAAGAGATATTTTTAAAATCTTAGGAGCCTAAGGAGCATAGAGGTGATTATCCATATGTGCTTACTGATGACTTGCATTCAAAAATTACTAAGATACCAATGTCAGGATTCACATTGCTTAAATTTAGCTATCACAGAAGTCCTCTGTTGAAAGAATCAGGGGAGAAATGGAGAGAAATAGGTGCCTCATCCCAGGACAAGGTGAATAACCTTGGGAATTGTTTTTCTATCCCCACTGCCTGAAAATGGAGCCTGGGGGAATAGCACAGACTAGACACTTCACCTGATGATAGCTTTAATTTAAGGTGAGCAGCCCGACTTTTATAAGTGTTAAAGTGCCAAGTGACGTAAGCTGATGTCTGCTGGAGTTTTGAGGACATTGGCATGCTTAACCTCAAAAAAACTTTCAATATTTCGTACTTAACTCCTAAATATAGATCCTGGGAAGGAGGGGGGAAAGTCAGACAGAAATCATTGTCGGACTTGATACATCTCTGACCCAGAATGCAGATACTCTTCTCACAGTGCAGAGCCCTCAGAAATCACAGCAGACCTGAAATGGTTCTTAATTATACGTAGCCTTTGAATCTTAAAACTGAGTGTAAGTGATTTTACTCAGAGTCCTGGTTTTGGAACCCACAACCATTTTTCCCCGGCAATTGCAGGCATCTCTCACAAACGCTAATGAATTTGACAGCAGATTTTTATCTTAAAAGTCTGGTAGAGCTTTTGTTTTTATTCCCTATTGTGAAGCTCTAAAACTAAAGACATATCCCCTTTTCTTTTTTTTTTTTTTTCTGTTATTCACCTTAACCAGACTTCCAAGCATCTTTTTAACTTGTTTTACAAAGCATTGCTAAACGTGCCCGATGAGGATAATGTGCAGTAGAAATGAAAGGACTTAGATTTCTTCATTTCCATTCCTGAAGGTGAATTCCAAGATCGTGATTATTTTTATTTATACAGTGCCTAAAGAGTACTAAATACTTTATGGAACAAATAGAAGACCTCTTGTAAAAAGCACGCATTCCTATAATCTAATTTTAGTCTCAAATCAGACAGTATGAATGCTAAGCAGCAGGGCTTGAAGGAACACAGAAGGTGTATGAGGGCTACACTTACAAGATTGAGCAGTTATTTAGGTTCATTATCTGTCCCACTTAGTAGCAGTGCAATATCTTGCTGGTTTAAGTTAAATTTACATTGGTCTGTGGAGAACATCTGACTGACACAAGAATGGTACTTCTTGGGTTTGATCAAAAAATGAGCCTTTGAAAAGGAATTGGGATGGAGAAAGGGACCATTACAGGCAGATTTTGAGATGCTGTTCCAAAGTAAGAAACAGCAAATGAAACCAACTTAAAATGCTAAGCCTGTTTTTCCCTACTCACTTTATTTCCCAGCTCAGTCAAAATACTTGTGCTCCAAGCTAGTGATTTGTATGTGTCTTTTACTTAAATGTGGGTTTAGTCCTTAAAACCATCAGAATAACGTTATTAAAAAGTCAGTGCAAAAGATGAAACTTGTGGGAATAATTCCAGATGTAAATATACATTTTGGGGGGAAAGAGAAGCGTACACACATCAGCTTCTGGAGAAATAAACCAGCAGCTGAAGTGAATGGGAGATTTGTTAACATTGTAGAGTTAAGAAGCTTTATCTTAGTACCTTTGCTATAGGATGAACAAGGCATGTGTCATGTATTATATAATATAGAGTATTATATCATATGTTTTATAAATAGTTAGAAGTGAACTTCTCATATACAGAATTCTTAGCATCATCCTTGCCATTGGTCCCAGAAAAGCAGTAGCAAGAGACGTGGATGGAGCAATGTCAGGAAACCCACGCTGCTGTCCCTAAGACAGCAGAGACTCTGGTTTAATGCTCTCTTCAACATTCTCTGCCTTCTGAGCATTGCTTTTATTTATGAAATCACTGCTATTGTAGCGTTTACAAAAATTGCGACTATTTGAATGTTTCCAAAAGATTTGCTATAAACTAAAAGCAAATCTTAGACAATTCTCAGTAAATTATTGAAAGAGGTTTTTTAAAAAAAAAACCCTAATGCATTCCCTGGTGTTCAAGGTTAACACTTTATACTTCATCTACATTATATTAAAAACATTTTTACTGGAGTTCATAAATGTTACACATTTTTAAAAGGTAATGATCGCAGTGGGACTAGAAATGTTGCATAAAGCCAGACACGAGACCTGCAAGCAGTAATTGGTGCCTGGCTTTTTTATTTTTTTGAGGGTGCTGACTTGAGATTTCTTCTGTGAGATGATGCCCATTTTTCTGCCCATGTCTTGCCATCAGAAGCAGGCAGCCCTTCAGGTTTTCCCATGGTCAGCAGCAGACTCTGAGCCCCAAACTCCCGCATTGGGAGCCGTGTCTCATCACGGTGCCGTAACTCTCACTGGCGGGGAGGTTTTGCCAGTTTGGAGCCACAGAGGAACTACCCCACTTTCTGTGTGCATCCTCCCAGAGCATTTTACAAGTTGTGCCCTACGCAGCACTTCTACAGCAGCAAAGTGCCGGTGTGGCGCTTCTCTTCGCTGGGCTATAACGGAAAATACTTTTCATCCAGGCTCTTTGGAACTTTTAGGGCTTCAGCACCATTTTGTGCAAGGAACATTTAAGGTGCGTGATGTAAAGTGGATACAAATCACGGCTTTTTGTTGTAATCCAACCTTAATGAATGCCCATGGAGAAAGAAAGAGGGAAAACAAGACTAAGCTTTACCTGACACAAAAAAAACAACCCTGAAAGCAGAGAACTTTTAGCCCTTTCTGTATATTTTGCTTAGGAACTTTTAGATACAAATGCCACAATGGCTCACATGCTTAATTTTGGAGAACAGTCCTGCTGATATCAAAGTGATTGCACAAGTCAGTGCAATTTTAGCATGAGTATTGCTGCTTACTCATTGCTGTGAGATGAATATCCTCTGATTTGATCTCAATGTTGCCACTAAAACTATAGACAGCTCTACTTGATCAAGAAAGAAGAATAAACACACAGCAACTCAGTTTTGGTACCATCCTCTTGAAACATGAACTGAGAATCATAAACTGGAAGCTTAAAAGAAGGACCTAAATGGCTCCAATACTATTTAGAGGTATGGTTTTGGTTAATTGAAACTGCTGGACAATGGCAGGAGCCACCGACTTTGGTTCAAAGGATAAATGTGAACCAGGCTGAATTTTCTGAACCAGACTATTAATTCAAGTTCTTAAAAGGTTTCTGTGACATTTAGGAAACTTTCTATGCTTGGAGCTGAGGAGCCCATCTTTTAACTAGCTGCTCAAAATTTAGTTTCTTTTTTAAGCTTTTCTGTTGGGGGATACAGATGCACCTGCACTGATGTGCTGAAGGATGCCAAAGGAACCGTGGCTTGTTGCAGTGGTAGCTTTCATTCCAGGATTGCATGGAGCAGTAAGCAGAAGTTCCTGCAACTATAAAGTTTCATTTAACAAAAATGAAATATTATTATTCATGTCATGAGTAATTGAATCCCCAGATGTTCTCATTTTCTATCAATGGCTGGAGACAATATGACTCTAGATAGGCTGTGACAACATGAATTGATTTCTTTCTCTTTTTCCTTTCTTCTTTTTTTTTTCTTTTTTTATTTTAAACCTGCAAAGTGACTGTGGGGTTTTTTTTAGCTGATTGCTTGGATCTAACATTACAGGCTGTGCAGCTGGAAAAAAGACCTTCTCATTTTCATTGAGAATAAGTAAAATAAAATATCACAGAAATAGCATTGCTTTCCTCTGGTCCTGCCCCTGTTTATTTCTGCAGAGATAACTGGGATAGAGCAATTGAATTTGGAAAGCAGTCTGCAAGAAGAGATGGTTACTGCTAACGCTGAATATTCAGAATGTAATAATAAAAGTAATCATGTTACTAAAAAGCCACCTGTTACTTTTTTTTTGTTTGTTTTTCTCTAAAGCATAGGGTTTACTTTTTTGTCTGAATTTATAGCAGAGATGGGAAGTCCAACTCCTTAGAAACCTTATTATATGCAAGGTAGTAATTCCTTGTTAAAGTTAAGCAGAAAAAGAAGCCGTGCTCACTAACATTTCTAACACTGTTAAAAATGAATGTTTGCACGAGGGAACAGAAGTAGAAAAACTTTAAGTGCTTGTTAAGGCATGCACACATGGTGCATACAAGCAATAAGTCTGTTTTGCTGAACTGTGAAATTGCCCTGAGTAATTTCTCTAATAACAGAGCAGATATTGCCCCTCGACCCCAGAGGAGCTCTGGGCTCGGTGCAGCAGCTGGTCCTGCTATCAGCAGAAACTTGTGCAACCAAACCACAGGCTGCAAGCCGAGACCTGGAAAATAAAAGAAACCTGATGGACAACTTGTAAATGTTCTGGCTGATTTAAAAATTCAGAAAATGATTAATGATGAAGATATTTATTGATTTCCCCCGCCATGACCTATTCTTCCGAGGAGCTGCACTACTGTGTCCAGAGCTGTGTTTGACAGCTGCCTCCTATTTCAAAAGACAATATTCATTCCGCTATGAATTGAATGTACAGTAGCAGAAACTTTTAATTGGCATTTCTTGTTAGCTTTCTCCTATAGAAATGATGCAGTGCTGATGCTTTCCCTCTGCGTTGTGGAGAATGCCTCTGGAAATAACAGTTCTGTAGCTGGAGCAGGAAAAAAAACAAATCACAGAATCCCTTGGGATAATGCAGCACATGCAGAAATGGGAAAAGAAATCATATGAGAAAAACATTCAGTTAAAGCAGCAACTTATGTCTTCTCTTTCAAAACTTGCAAGGTGAAAAAGAGCAATGTGGTTTAAAGGGGATATTGATTCGGTGGAGCAATGCGTGAACTCAAGCCACAACCCCAGTACTTCTCCAGTCTCTGAACCTCTCAGAATTAATGCAGGGGTTTTAGACTGATTGCTTGAAGTTTTTCTGTAAAGAAAAGCATGTCTGATGAATGGCAAGGACTCGAGGAGATTTAAAAATAAAATTAAAAAAAATTAAAAGTTTCTTTAAAGAACTGAGAAAACCTTTGTCAGCCATACTTGTAGTGCTATATAGTTCGAGCAAGGCAGCCAGAGAGAGACTCAACCTCATTTCTTCTGTCTTCCATTTTGTCTTGTGAGTGATTGACTTTCTTCAGCAGCTCCATCAGGTAATGTGACATAAATGGGAAAAAAATTCCCATCATGAATTCGTCTTACTGTGCCAGGGACACAACAGACTTTTTTAGTTACTCACCCATTTGAAAAAGAATTCGAGGCTCAGGCAGATGTTGAAAGTCTGGCATGCGAGTTGCTGTTTTGTAGGAGGTTTTCAATCTTTTATCTTAGGTAGGTGATATTTTACTAGCTTGTAGAGTGCTGTGGAGTTTTGTTAATGGGTTCTGGATAATAGAAAACAAGGGGCAGGAGCTGTTTATTTTTACAGCAGTGTAAGAGATGTTTTTCAGGAGAAAGCCAGTGGTTTGTCTCTTCATCTGGAATTATCTGGCATCTGCAGTGTAAAACAGGCTGGAAAAGTTGAGAAAAGCAGACTTGGAAAGAAATATCTGAAGAACATATTATCAGCCCCTGCCCAAACCTCTTTTCAGAGAATAAGGCAATGCTTTCTATGCTTGTTTTCTGTGCTTTTATGGCTTTTATAACTCCTGCTATTCTACCTTTTCAAGAAATAGGAATGTCCAGTTTCCTTCTGGCTTTCAGCTGTGATGCTTTCTTTGGATTAACCAAAACCAAAACCATGTTTCCTTTCCTAAATTTAGCTTTGTATTAATTTTATTCTTTAAGACAAAGCACAGATCTAAAGAATTGTGTCAAGAGTTCACAAAAACAATAAATAAGGATATAAGGACTACCAATAAACAAGGAAAGGCCACAAATTCTCTCCCCCCCTGCCCCATATTCTGTATTCATCACAGCTGGTCTCTTTTGACCTTCAAGGGGCTTATAAGATTTATGGGCTCTATAGATCTTATGGTGAAGCACCAAGTCTAAGATGAGAAAAATCACACTAATATGAGAAAAAGACACACAAAACAAAAGCCCAAAAATCTCTACCATACCCATCTTTGATATTATTCTGCTGTGTGAGAACATCTCAGAGTAACTAGAGACAGTTGCATATGATTTTCCTCTGTCCAGTACTGCCCGTGCAACACTGACACTGCTGCTGCTCTCTGGCATGAATGCATCAGTCATCATTTGCTTCTCACACCAGATTTTTTTAGACTTCATTACATGTAGAAATTCTCAAAATGTGCTTTCCCAAAAAAAATCTACTTCAACCACCATCCTCTTTTACCGGTGCTTCCAGATTGGAAAAAAAAAAAAAAAAAAAAGGGCTTTTTAGCAGNAAAAAAAAAAAAAAGGGCTTTTATCACATATCCCATATGTGCTTTATGGTGCTGAGACTTGATAACTGAGATATGATTTTATAATGAAAAATCCCCCAAGGAAGTATGCAGATGTACTGTGGAAAGATACTGACACTCTGTGCTTTATTTGTAGGAAAGGTATGAGCACTTTTTCCTCTCCTTTTTAATCGTAAAGAATATTCCATTAAAAAATAGACTTGTGTCCCCTGTGAGACTCCTGAAGATATGTCCAAGTGGTGGATGAACCATGTACATGTTAAAATGGTACTCTGCAATGCATTCCCTTAAAATTTGGAAAAGATGACTATCATTGATGATATCACTGTTTCCTTTTTTTTTTTTTTTCCCCCAGCTAAATCTGTAGCCTTTTGAATTTGAAATAAATGCTGCAGCTAGGGAAATTCAGCAAGATGCTAGTAAAGGGGGCTATTGATGGCATGCTCCATACTGGAAAGCTGTCTTGTTATTGAATGCAAATGAAACTTAGATATGTAAATTATATTCAAGATTTCATCAGTAAGCCTTTAATATATCTAGAAACTATCTTAAAGCATTTAAATAAAATGTTAATTGAAAGTATGGAATAATGTTAGCAAGCTCTTTCAAAGAAAGCTTCAATTCAAGGCACGTAACAAGGAAGCAAGTGCTCTGATCTAGTCAAACAGAACCTCCCATGGTAAAAACCTATAATTGTTTTAAAGTTCTCCAAAAACCTACATCTCTGTTCTCATCTCATCCCACACACTGTGATATTCCTTATGTTCCTCACTCTCCTCTCTCAAAGCTGACTTTCTTTGTAGCCTTCTCCCACTCCCAGCGTGCTGCCTTCTCTCACCTCCCACGCCTGGAGCTGCCTCCTGCTGCCCATACAACAAGCGCTTTTCTACACATCCCAGCCCTGTTCCTCTCCTTGAGCTTGTCTGTGTCTAATTCCTTGCAAAGCCATCAGGATGTCTTGCCCTGCATGAGAATCCGGAGGGTGAACTCAGGAGAGCTCGGTAGTAAGCCAAGCAGTGAATTTTGATCTTCTGAGAGTGATCATCAGATGGAGCAAATGACTGATCTTCATATTTTAAAATAAACCCATACTTATTTTAAAGGCTGAAGAGAGAGTGATTGAGTTAGACTGCATCCCTCTGGTGCTCATGGAAATGCTTTCACAAGCAGCAGGGTAGTTTAACAATATTGGCTTTAACCAAGCCAGGTCAAATTCATCAACAAAAGCTTTATATTGGCCCCAAGAGCTAAAAGTGTGGGAACACAAAAGCACGAGCGTCTCTTGCTGCAGCTCAGCTTTTGATTGTCACTCCTTACCTGTTCATTAAGCAGAAGGATTTTGGAGGTATTTGCTAAGTTACATTCCTGTCTGCAGATGGTCTGCAACAGTGACAGCAGCTGTTCCAAAAACAAGCAGTGAAGGGAGGTATTATCGCTCTTTAGCTATGTTTACAAATTTATAACAAGACTATTATTTAAAGTGTGGGTTTTTGCATCTGCACGCAATGTGTTATTATCTAAATGTTGCTGGATTGACGGAGGGCATCAAAGGGATGTGGCACAGAGAGATTCTCTGCTTTGGTGTAGTTTCTTTCTTCCAGAGCTTCTGTGAATCTTGTAGGTTTGGGCAGAGGTTGTACAAATTAATGCTAAAACCTGTTACTTGTGCTCCCATGATCAGGACGCTGTGGAGAAGGGCAGCCACATGATAATGCTCAGCTGATGGGATTTTGTTGGGGAAGAGCCGGAGTTCAGGAAACACAGAGATCTGCACTGAAAGACAAAAAATAAATAGAAACAAAGCGCATCTAATTTTTGCATGTTAAATGCACTATTGATGTTAGAGGAAAATTGCCAGCTAGGAATGATTTTTCACAGTTTTTTTTCACAAATCCCTACATCCACAGACCAAAGGAACCCTGCCACCTGCTGTGTCTTGGGAAGGCTGTTGGAGGATGCTGGGATGCTCTTGCAGCAGCAGCTTGGACAGGGTGTGCTGCTTTAGCCATGATGCCTCGTGGCTGTGACCCAAACGCACAATCCAGGCAGACAGGACACTGTTCTTGAAGGTCAGGACCCAAACTATACATGAGGAGTGAAAACTAAAGTCCTGTTCATGCTCTTCTGGTAGAAGCTTCTCATTTTCCATGTATCCCGTCTGTTGTGCTTTACATAAAATGGTTGCCTTGAAGATGTTTTTAGCTTTGCAGTTTATCCATGACTGGGTTTTTCTATGGGAAGTATACATAGAAGAAAAACCCCAAAAACTAAAAAAGAAGAGGGGAAATGCATGTAAGAAAAGAATTTAAATATAAATTCTAAACTTTCTGGTCTGGAAGTGAAAAAGTGAAAATGCAAGCAGCCTCATTTCCGCTGAAAACATGTTGAGTTTCCGTGCGGTTCCCCACTTACATGATTCATAGCTGGTGTTTGTGTTATGCCTACTTGGCTTTGAAACAAGCCAAACTTGAGCTCTCCACCTTCTCAGGTGAAAGGATTCATCCCACAGCTCCATATTGGAGTGATATGAATCATTCCTGTCTGTTTTCACTGCTGACTCAAAGGGAACTTATGCATCAGGGTTCCCATGGATAAGTCCATGCTGGAGACAAGTGAAGTTAAGGGAGAAAAGTTTAACTGTTGTCTTTACCATTGTTTCAGTGAGACTGGGATTATAATTTTCATTTTCTTGAAATAATACAATACACTGTAGTGATGTACATGACCCACTGTGTGATAACATTTGGCAAACCATTTGGCAAAAGCGAGGCATATAAATTTGAAGACTGCGGTAAAGTGTGAATGTGTTGTGTGGTTTTGAGCATTTGTTGTTAATGCAATATATAATTACCTTTCTTGGGGTATTTGTCATTTCTGGATATTGCTTGTGTGTTAGGAAGCAGAACTAGAAAAATTAATTTGAGAATTGAACCTTGCTGAACTGGTTTAATTAGAGGTCAGTGAAATGCAAATGGGAGAAAAAGAGCTGATGCAGATGGTTTGAATTTGTTTAGATTGCATATGAATACAGAAAGTTCCATAATGTAAGACTGGAGGTTGTACTGGGCTTCACTCAAAGGGGAAGGTGAATGTGCTGTAGCTATTCCCTGTTAGGGGAGATAGAAGAAAAGATCATCATTCTCTTTAAAGCCAGTATGCTGGTATTTGCAAGATTGTTCCCTCATATAATGTAGCCAACAACTGTTCCAAGTAAGATTTCCTGTGTTCCAGTCTGCTGTCATTCCTCTAACCTTTGAATACACCTGTGTAATCCAATCAGAAAGTAAAGGTCTATCATTTACTTCTCTTAATACCCTTGGACAGATTTCTGTCTCATTAGAAAGACTCGACAAAGTAATTCAAGAACTGTAAGGCGCTAATAAGACACTGTCTTTAAAAATGGATTGGCTGAGTAGAAAGTCTGGCAGGTCCCCAGGATGAATATCTGGCCACAGGCTGGAATTATTTCTCTGCTAATCTCCTTGGTGTGCTCAGAGGATCTATTTGCATCTTGTGAAGTGGGAGGCTTGGTGGCTGCTGACCCATGAAGAGCTCCCATCTGTGGATCCAGTTTGCAGCGATGTCAGGCAGTGGCTGAAGATTGACTGCTCTCTGCAGCTCCATCCAAGGGCCAGGGCAGCACAGAGGCACATTCAGAATATGCCCAGCCCTGAACTGTATTTACTTTTCATTAGGGTGATATATATGCTTAATGTAGCTTTGTTTGCTGCACTGAAGTGAGCTGTCAGAGCTTAGCACTGTAATTTATTTTTTTTTCCCTATTCGGCCTTGGGAGAGGAGTCTTTGGATTTTGGAAAGAGAATGGCAAAGAGTGAGCTGAGAAAATCAGAAACTCTGCACCTCACTGAGAAGTGACTGGGCACAGCTCTTTAAAACACAGGGTTTGCAGTTGTATAGAATTGATCTGGAAGAGATGCAAATTCCATACGGACTAAATTCAGATTTAGTTTTAAAATGCTACTCACATGGGCACCAGCTAATACACCAGCCAAATTCACTCCATTATTAAGTTAAGAGGCTACGAGGTGACCCTCATGAAATGTATTAACATAATGTCAATAATGAGTCTTTTTATAGGAAGGTGTTGAGGAAATGCAAGCAGAGTTTTTAACATGGTACCACGCTTCCAGCCTGGCTCGATTCTCAGTTCACAAAGCTTTATGTCATGGATCCATCTGTTCCCAGGAGATGGGTGTGCGTTGATGCCATTTTCATGGGCTACTTTGTTTCTGGCTTGAAGCTTTCTGAATTCTCTGGAAGTTGCTCGAGACTTGGTATTTGTTGCCTGAGGCTTGCTGTTGCCAAGACACTCAGCATGGAGCAGAGATTGCCTTCACAGGCTGGGTGGGACCTTTACTTAACTCTATCAAGGCTCATTAAAGCTTCAAATCTCTGAATGCACTTTAAAAATTGAGTGACAGGAACTTCTGGGAAAGTTTTGTTGAAAAGCCTGGCATAACTGAGTAATTATAATATAGCAGTACTTCATGTGCAACTTGATTGTCACAGCCTGTGTCAAGAGAACTCATAATTTCTGAAGGATAAGACCATATGTTCCAAAAAGAGCTTTCAGAATGTGAGATACTTGTTTTGGAAGTTATTTTTTTGCTCTTCATAAAAAAATCCCCAAAAAAAAAGGAATGTTATTAAATGAGATTAAAAAAATCCCCCACACTTAATTAAACTGATCCTTCGAGAAGAAGTCCCAGACCTGTTGGATAAGCAAGTTCTGTGGCTACTGATTTACTTTTGGGTGTATCTGAAATACAATGTGGCAAAAATAGTTGAAAGGACACTGTTATCCTAAATATCAGGATGCTTTCCCACTTATACAGTCTAATGCACTAGCTGAGGACCACTTGGCATATAATGATGATCACCTTGCCAGGGATAATTGGCCCCTGAAACAAGGTATGGACAGGAGAGTCCACCAAATGTCCAGACAGATTTGTGTGTAGCAACTGGAAATGTTACATGCCGTGGTTTACATCAGCATTGAATATAAATGTAGGTGACTTCAGTGTCTTCCATTTTAAGCTGTATCTAAATCACCTGTACTGTCCTGAAAACTTTTTTTTCTTCATGAATGCAATGTGGAAAGGTGATCAGGCATCACTGGTGTTTAAAAGTCAGAACTGAGCCAGAGCTGACATTTCTGAAGATGTAAGGCTTACATAGAATTCTGCCCCAACTGGAAGGAATAATATTTACTAACAAGATTTCAGCCTGCTTTTGGAGACCCTGAATGTACACTGCACTTGTATTTTTAGAACGAAGATTTTATTTTCATTGCAATATTCTAATAGTGGGATGGTGAAAACTAGTGAGAGTCAGGTTGGTGTGTTGGGATATTTTTTTTCCCAGTAAGAGACAAGCACACCAGGAAATACAATTTTTGTCACAAGAAATTATAATATATAATATAGTTACAAGTACAACTTGATTGGCTAATTATCTATGTAAGTTTTCCAAAAAGATATTTTTCTGCATGTCATATTGAAGAAAAGGGCCAAATTTTGCTCGCCTTGCCTAGGAGAAGTTTTACTTCTACAGTTACTAAAAAAATGGGATAAAATCACTCTTGTAAATATTTTTTTTTCCTAGCTGTGAGACAGTCAGGTCATCTTAGCTCTGCATACTTAACCTCTTCATCTTACTATTAAGTTTCTTTAAATTAGGGCAGCACAACGTAAAGTCTACCTGTAAATTTACCCACTATAAATACTTGGAATTTTCTAAATGTTTTATGTGTGTTTAATTTTACCGTTTTCTTAACACTGCAATTTCAAATACCTTCTCATCTCTAGATTGCTAGAGAATATGTATTAAATACATGAAAGATACCCCTACTGGAAGGGATCTGTGTAGATTTGGCGGTTTTTTGGACTTGAAACATTTGGTGACCCATGATTCCCATGGAGTATTGACTGAGTCATCAGATGAATCTGAACACCGTGTTGTACCTGCATATTGACATCAGTTCCGCAGATGTCCCCATCTGGAATGGCTGTTCAGTTCTTCTTTCACGGTCATTGGAGAAAACCAGGCACTTTTCCAAAACTTTTCCCAAGGACGGTATTTAAAATAGGTTGTATGGATCGTTCCTTTCTCGGTGGGGAAAAATAAGTTTTGCAACACATGGGGTCTGAGTTTGTGGTTCAGGTGCAGGCACCTTCTCTGAAGGGGACTAAAGCCATATGAAACCAACCTGCCCCTTGACTCTTTATGAGAAGGAAAAAAATAAAGGATTCCATAAACCCTTTCCATTACGCTGTCTCACAGAATAATATCTAATAGACTGACAGATGCTAAAAAAAAATCATCCATTTTCCATGATCTGTCAAGTTAATTAGACAGATTCTGTTAAAATGGTTTTATGTTCCAAATCCCGGTGATTTGGTTGGCTGGGTTTTGGCTGGGTGACTTGCAGTCTGTAAAGGCTGCACTGCCTGGCATTAAGAACAAACCAATTCTGCGGAGCAGAGCCTCCACCAGGCAGATCCCTGGTAAATGCTGACGGATAAGCAGCAAGAGGTATTCCAGAAGTGATGTGAGCTGCCTCTGATTAACAAAATACCCACCTTTTTCCTAGTTTTAGCTTGTCCCAGTCCTCGTTTTCTAATCTACTCAAACCACAAGAGAACTGTTTAGCTAATGAATGATTGAAAAGTATGAACACCAAATTCAATAAGTCAAAAAGAAAACAAACATAAAACCCCACAGAGATAACAAAATGTATGCTTAAATGCATCATTCAATTACTCTACTCACCCTTTGCTTCCCATTACACTCTCCTTTGTCAGTACAACACGTATCTAAATGGCAATCTCTTTGTGACAAGGAATTTCTCTTCATGCCTTTACCTGCTGGTGCAGAACACTGTCGGTACTTTGCAAATATCAAACAATAAAAGGAATTGATTGCAAGCAACGTAGGACTTGCATGATGGCTAGTGAAGCCTCTCAGGGTTTTCCCTAAGAAGTACTGATGCAGCCACCAAAGTTTCAAATTTGAAGCACTCTGGTC
The DNA here is from genome assembly GCA_013400915.1 of Pardalotus punctatus. Taxonomy (NCBI): domain Eukaryota; kingdom Metazoa; phylum Chordata; class Aves; order Passeriformes; family Pardalotidae; genus Pardalotus; species Pardalotus punctatus. Next base: position 1,196,911 of record VZTX01014858.1, read on the forward strand.
TTTACGAGCGAGAAGGGCAGTTTCAGGTAACTGCTGTTAAACAGCTTTAGTTCCTTAAGTCTCCAAGGGGGATACAAGCCACAGAAGGATTGTGATTGATGCAGAATTATTCTTTGGTTTTCCTTAGAGGATAAGTCAGCCAGGAATCACATTGTTATAATTTGCTGAAAATTGTTTGGCCCCCACGATGTGTGTTGTATCAGATTTTCCACTCAAGATTTTCATTCTTGAAAGTTCCTTGAAATTCGGTTCATCAGCTTGGCACAAATGGAGCAAACCCCCCTCAGCAGGGAGGCTGGAACTAGATGATTTTTAGGGTTCTTCCAACCCAAGGCATTCTATGATTTTTTTTTTTTCAGCTCAGAGACCACCCTCTTTGTTAGATACAGAAGTTCCCTTGCCTCAGAGAATGAAGCCAACTCCTTTGTCTTGCACCATTTTTAGAAGGTCTTTTTTAATTGCCTATAATGCAAATAATTCAAAGGCAGAGGTAACATTTGTTTTATTAGACTGCATGGCATTAATACTTCTTGGGATCACAAAATCCTCATTTTCAGTGTACTAGCATCTGAAAATGATTGTATGATCCTCTAGAGACTTTACTTGGATATTGGAAGCAGATGTTAGAAAAAAAAAAAAAAAAGAAAATGGATAGTGGTATTGATGAGTCCCATCACAAAAAGATAAAATAAAAATGTCATTACCTTTGCATTGCTGTGTAGCTTAAGATGATGAAATGCTGCAGTTATTATGGAAGAAATGGTCTTTTTGCATCCTCCAGCTATAGTCTATTGCACAAGATTAACACTGAGAGTATTTACTAATTAGTTTTTATGGTCAAACAGTTTTCATGAAGTTGGTTTCAAAGAAATCAAAATTAAACTCTTTATAGCTCTGAAAGGTAGAATTATGGAATATGAATGCATAGATAATCTTTACAAGCTAGAGGAAAATGATCATTGAGCAACAAAAGCTATAAAAAAGACCCAGCAATATCTCAGATATTGCAATATAGTCTGTTTGGGTAAGTGATGACACTAGGATTTTGGAAATGCAGTTAAAGTAGGGCAGGGGATACACAGGTTATCTTTTGTCTGACAGCATACCATGCTGGAAAACTTCACTCTTTGTAAAATTAAAAAGTATAAGAATAGGATGTGGTGGACTAAATTTATCCCATCAGAAGAACTGCCACAAACCAAAAGGTATAATATCCCCCTCCACCATTTGGCTCCTTAGTTCCTCTTTGTGCTTTTCTTTCCATTTGCTACACCTTCAAAATAAACCACATACTGGCTTCATCCCACAGCGTGACTGCATCTCGTATTTGAAAGTGTAATGACAAAACTGAAATGTGGTGTTGCTTTTCCAAGTCAAACCACCTTAATTTACCTGTGTGTTTGTGCAGATAAGCTTTACTAAACTGTGGCCCAGTAAATATCCTCTCTCCAGTGAGCCTGTAGCAATTACATTTCACAGACCGAAAGGGAAGCACTGGATTTAGTACAGTTTTCAAAACAGCCTGTGTTTATAGCAGAAAAACATTTAAACATTTAGGGGCTCTTATCCTAGTCACTACCAATAAATTTCTGGCTCCCAGAAGATTTAGCAACTCAAGTACTTCTGAAAAATCTCTTTTGTTCACAGGCACTCATAGCTGAATCAAAACCATTTAATTCTTTAATAGAAGAAAGGGGAGGTCTTAACTTTACTGGGGGCTACATTCTGGAATCAAGACCATCCTTCGTTGTGGAAAACAGAGAAAAAAGCACACAAATCCAAAAGAACTAGATGTGTTAACTGTTTCATGAATTAGTTTTGCTCCATTTCTGTATCAGTGATTCCTTTGACAGATGAAAACTTTACCTCAAGTGACTATTAAACATCAGAGATAAGCACAATATTTCTCATAGATTGGTTTTATCCAAGGTGGTTTCACAGGAAAATGTTATTTTTCTCCTTGTGCTGTGGAGCCCTACAACAGAGATATTTGCAGTTCTGATATGGTTTACATATTTGAGATTCCTTATACACTGCTTTCTTTGGTCCCATTGTTAATGTTTGTATAATTAAATAATGGGGTGAATCTGAGGATTATTCTGCCTTAGTCTAGATTATTTTACCTCTAAGAACCTGAAAAAGTTTAGTGTTGTCCTGAAGTTGTACAGGATGACCATGAGATCCTTTCAATCAAATCTTGTCCTCTTGTGCCAGGATTTGGGGTTTTTGTTGCTTTGGGGTTTGTACCTAGTCTTACAAATTCCCAGTTTCATTGTTAAGAACTGAACTCACATATAAAAGTAGAATCCTACCCCTTGAGAGATGCATCCAACCAAAGACATTGGAAGTACCCGGGTGTATAAGCTCCATTTCAAGACAGGTATATTCTCTCTCTCCATTTTTTTTTTTATTTTTTAAATTTTTTTTAGATTGACAATGTAAGCCAAACAAATGTAAAACTTGATTTTGAGATACATTACTTCAACTCTTGTGTTCAAAGCCAGGTTGGATGGGGTGTTGAACATCCTGGTCTAGTGGAAGGTGTCCAAGTCCATGGCAGGAGATTGGAACAAGATGATCTTTAAGGTCCCTTCCAACCCAAAATTTTCTGTGATTCTATGATCCCAAAAATGCTCCAATGGCTGTCATTTTCTATTCAAGACAGCACTATCCAGTAATAAATACATCTACTACTACACCAGATTAAAGAATGTGAAGCCTGGAAATGCAACAAGAGGTTAAATTATGGAATCGCTCAGATACATTCCACTAATAAAAGGAAAAAAATAACCATATTTCAAGTGCTGGGAAAGGTTTCTTTAGTTGTTATAAAATAGGTTCCATTGTTCAACAGACTCAATACAAGAAAAAGAGCTGGTGCCATTAAACCATTAAGAGAATACACTTCTTATTTGCAAGTTATGATTAATTTTTTCTGAAGCTTAGATGCAATAAACCCCTGTTGTGTGGCAGAGACTCTGACATTCTGTTACAGGTTAATTTCTTTCCCTGCAAATTAGAAAATTGTGTGACTTGCAAAACAGGGGAGAGCGGGGAGAAACATGCCAGCAGCTGCGCTTAGACTTTTTTGCCTTTTGGCTTCTTCTTTCATTTTCTAGTCTGCTGCACTTCTTCTTTCAGTGATTTGAATGCTAGATGCCAATTTGAATTTCCAGCGCATTTAGTGTCCTACACCACCAGGGGATTTAAAAGAGAATTAAGAATGTACAGGACATTAAAAAAAAGACAATTTTTTTTTCACAATTCTTTTTATCTTTTTACCTCCCTGTGATGGCAGTGATAACAGAATCCAGTAAACCACCACCACAAAGAGCCAGTCACATATTTATTTTGCAAAGGTGTGTTTATACCGGGAACTAGATGGGGCTGACTCGTCGCTTGCAATCTGTGTAGGGCTTTTTCACAGATCAACAGACTATAAGATTGTTTTCCTGGATATAAGCCACTGATGGACCCATACAGGCTAGTAAGAGTCGTGGAAGAGTCTTTTATCCTGTCTCAGCAGGGACATCTTCCCCATGGGCTTCACGAGAGAGTGTTTTCCTAGCAGCGGATTTAACGGGGGGAGAGAGGGGATGGAAAGAAGATTAATGTTTCTGCCAGTTCCCCACAAGTTCACAGAAAATATTGGCTAGAGCAGGAGTGGCCCGACTCCGTCATGCTCCAGCCTTTTCTGTGTACTTAGAGTGGCATGTTTTTAATCAAATGTGAAATATAACTTTAGCAGGTCGAATGGATTAGCCTTCCTTGTAAGTAACTCTGCCTGCTTTAGTCAAGAGTGCAACTTTTTCTGTTTTTTTTTTTTAATGTTTCACACTTAAGGTTGTCGTCTTTAACATCATCAGTTTAATGGGTCTTCAGAGTTTTGATTGTTAAAAGTGGGAACTATTTAATAACCATATCCAATTGAGCTTCCATGTACATGCACTGAAGATGGCAAGGTAAGAAACTCCTCAGCTGGTCTGTCATAAAACCTTGGAAATTCTTGAGATAAATGGGGCTGGGGGGGGGTCAGTTCTTTTTTAATACCATATTTGGATTACAGTGCTTCTAAATATTTAAGTTTTCCTTGCTTTGGGATTTCAAATCTGCCTATGTTTAGAAAGTTAATATCCTCATACTCAGAAACAGAGAAATCTGCTCATGACAATGTACATAACTGATTTCCTTCCTCTAATTCTAGTTGTTATTTATCATAATCTCATCAGTCTCCTGTTCTTATGCAGCGCTGAAGTTATCAAAGATAACAGGGGGGATTTTCTGCTACCTTATTTCTGGGCCTCAGGATCAGCTGAGCCTCTAATAAAGTTAGGCTGTTCGTATCAAACCATCCCTTATCAGTAATGTACTTTGAAAGCTGTTCTATCTGGTTAAATCCAAGTGTAATAATAGACCTCGTACCTGTCACATCCTCAGGCTGCTCTAAAGTGTTGTTGCTCCCCTAAAATAAATAGTTCAGGTGATTTCTCCATGCCAAGAAATTCAAGTAAATGTCAGAGATAATTGTAAAAATAATTTCATTTTCAGTTACTGAAGGGGTTTTTTAAAAATTATTAATCACTACCATATTTCAGTGTTAGATATAGTATGAAATTGCTGTCTATTTTGCTTGCAACTCAGACTTTTAAAAATTTGTGTTGTGTGTGTGTTATTTGTACTTATCTTTTACATTTCTGACCCAGGGTTTAATGTGCTGTTCAGACAAGTTTCTAGCAGCTTGTTCATTTTATAAGGCATGGTTATTAAAAAAATTACATTAAAAAGAAAATCTTTTTAAAGCTGTTTTTATAGGAATCTATGGGGAAGACTAAAAAGGGACAGCAAAGTAAAGATATTTCCAAAGATTCACTGGCTGAAACAGGTCCCTTTTCTTGAGACAAAGCTTTGTTCACATAGCGGTAGATAGGAAATTTTAACATTTTGTTTATTAGAAATCAATGATGAGCTCTCTGAAGAGCCTGTCTGAGATGACTACCTGTCATGTCACAGTTTGTCCTTCTGTGCTGCAACAGTCAGCAATGTGATAGCAGACCATAAAAACTCCAGCAGTCCTGACATTCTACAAAACTTTCAGGCAGTGGAGAACAGGATAACATGGTAGCTTGGCCATTTACCATTGGATTAGAAATGTAAGACATAGTTCTTTGATTTCCATGAGGATCACTTGCTAGTCATTGCAATGTGACAAAATTAATTACTTACCATAATAGATTCATATATAGATATATAAAAAATACATATAAAATAATTTATATTACTTTTATATATACATATATATTTTTTTAAGTGGATGCATCCCAGTAGTATTGCAAAAGATGTTGGAACCAGATTCTCTGTTTCGTATTCCCAGATCCTCACACATTCCAGTCACGTATCTTATCTATTCCTCTGCCTGCCTGTCCATTAAGTAGGAATAAAATTCAAAGGATGCCTGGTGTCTTCTGCACTTTTTTAATTTGACTGTTGGTTCAAGGCCATGTTTCAGCAAAGCATGTCAGCATTTGTTTAAGTCTCACTGCCTTTAGAGATGAGCGCAGTGTTTTGAGAAACTGAGGCCTCTGAAGCTGTGTGAAAACAGTACATCCTCAGTCTAAATAATATCTCTTGCTTTATCTGATTACTGATGGGCCATGCTTTCATTTTTTTTCCTGCTTTTTAAAGCAACTGCCTTCATTTATCACCATCCAGGGACCTATTTGGGTAGTCAGTGGACAGAAAACAAGGCATGAATCTGTTGGAAAAATAATTTGGCTAGTGTAGTTCTTCTAAATATAACTCCCTGATCAAAGCGCGGAGTGTCTTTTGTAAGTCCTATCCAAAACAGATATTAGATGAAGAATATACTGAAGCCTTCAGACTTTTGACTGTGCCTTTTCAAAGGCATGCCATCCTGAACGTACCATCATGTGATGCTGTTTGAACTGAGCAAACATTTTTCCTTCAACGTCTTTCTCTTGCATTATACAGCTTTAAAAAAAAACCCAAACCAAACAAAAAAAGCATCTTCAATTAAAATGCTGGGGATTTTTGAAGGCTGCAGGAGAAGAGCCGTTGCAGCATTATGTCTGAGAACCAATTTTTTTTATTTTTAGCAACTTATGGACATAAATAAACATAAACTGTTTCAGGGTTTTGTGGTACGTTCATAAACATGAGAGTCCTTGCAGCTGAAATGGAATCCTTCTGAAATGACAGTTAATAAAAGCTATTTTTGATTTAGCTACTAACCAGCTTGTACTGTAACAAGTGTCTTTCAGGTGACTCCTACTTGTCTTGGGCAGAGATGCAGGTATAGGCAAAAGAATATGACTAAACTGGTGAATCTTTACCAATTACTGAGCTTTGAAACTTCATTGAAATGGTTTTCCAATGCTGTGGTTTCCTAAAACAAAATTATTAGCTGTTCTGGGGGTGCAATCACAGGAGAGATGGCTTTGCTACAAGTGCACCAGGGAGAGAAAGCTGATGTTCCTGTAAAACTGCCACAAACAGCGCTAATTAATATACTGATTTTGCAAGTGATGTAGGGGACTTATGTAGACAGAATTAATTATTAAGATCTCTTTCTTCAAAACACTGTTTCTAAGCTGCTTTGCATGATTATAATATGAACCTGCCCTACAAAGAAGTTGCAGATCTAAGATCACATCCAGACAACAGTCATGTACTTTATCAACAGTTTGAAGATGAATGTATGCACACACCTGGTAAAATTAGGGAGCCTGGTTCAGAGAGATGCTGTCAGGATCAAAGCCTGGGGAGTGTGACACAGTGAGTGAAGTCAACACGCTTCAGGGGAAAGGAAGACTTTACTAAGTCAGTGACAATCGCTGCGACTGCTCCCTCGCTTTCTAGTTTTTAAAGTATAAAGTTTTTTGATAGTTCTATGAACTTTACCATGTCATTTTCATCAGAATGCAGAGAGGGGTGTAGTAAACAAAACAAATCCTGCTGCGATTATGCTGGAATTGCACTCTCTTGGTGCTGGATTTACTCTTAAACTTCTGGCAATAATCTGCAGTAGCTGTTCTATAGCTACCTGTTCTCCTTTTTCGTTTGGTTTGGGGTTGTTGTTTAAGTTTTTTTCTGTTTCCCTCTCCTTTTTTTTTTTTTTTTGGCTATCCAATTGAAGTTCATACTTCAGGGACCTATTTTTAGAATTACAGCAAAATTCAGACCTTGCAGCAAAAATCAGACCTTGCCTCAGAGAAGGGTTTGCAACAGACCAAAGGCTAGGTTGTTATTTCTACTGCTGGTTTTATTCTTAGCCCTGCATAGCAATGCTCCTCATGTCTGGAGCACAGATAAAAATGAGATATTGATGACTTTCAGACTCCAAAACCCTTTTGCTTGTCTAGAATGCAATTATATAAGTGGCAGTAAGTGATGCCTGAATGAGATTAATGTAGGCTGCTTTGCTCCTCATTGCTATAGGTAGGAATGAGAAGATCTAGGGAATGACTATTGAAAGTATTAACCAATTAAGGCAGGTAGTAAAAAGTGAAGACTGACTGGGTTTTTTTCTTTAACTTGATGATAATTTGAAGCAATGAGTAGCTGCATTATATAAACCATCAGGTGTGATGATGCATTACAAATATAATTCTTATTTCACTTAAGAGCAGCTTCAAAAGATCTAATGCTTCTTCTCAATCCGATTAGAAGCAAATGGAGGATATTTAATGCTTCAAATCTCTCTTTACAACCTAAATGTTTACATCCATCTAAATAAGTAAAATTAAAAACAGTTTTTGCAGTGAGAAAGCAATTTAGTCCACCAAATAACAATAGTGTAAAGCAGAGGTTCAGCCTCCACTGATGGGGTCATGTCTCTGTACCTGCTGGGTTTGGGGCAGAACCTGTTCACAGTTTTACATCTCTATAAATTGAGAGTGATTTCATTAGTGCCACTATACCTAATCTGCGTAATTCAAGTAAGAATTGAGACCCTGGAGGTTGAAAAGCACAGTGTCACATTGCAATAACTGTGAAGCCAATCACTGTATAATTTCCCTTAGGTTTCATGGGCAGTAAAGTATCTAGATACCTGGATAAATTTTGAATAGTTGGGGGAATAAAAAGACTGGGGGTTGAGTTGAGGAACTGAGCTTTCAGGGAAGGAATGTTTATCTGCACTTTTTGGTTTGTTTGTTTGCTTGTTTGTTTTAACACAGAAAGTGAAAGGATTGCATTTATTACATTGCTGTAATTCATAGGACCACAGAATAGTTTGGGTTGGAAGGAACCTTAAAGATCATCCAGTTCCTATCCCCCTGCCACAGCCAGGGACACCTTCCACTATCCCAGGTTTCTCCAAGCCCCATCCAACCTGGCCTTGGACACTTCCAAGGATGGTGCATTCACAATTTCTCTGAGCAGCCTATTCCAGTGTCCCAACACCCTCCCAGTAAAGAAATATCTGATCTAGACCTGCCCTCTGTCAGTTTGAAGCCATTGCCCCTTGTCCTGTCACTTCACACCCTTATCAAAAGTCCCTCTCCAGCTCTCTTACAATCCCCTTTAAGTACTGGAAGGTGCTATAAAGTCTCTCCAGAGCCTTCTCTTCTCCAGACGCAAGAATTCCAGTTCTCTGAGCCTTTCTTCCCAGGAGACGTGCTCCAGCACTGTGATCATCTTCATGGCCTCCCGTGGACTTGTCCTTTGTGGAATCATGAGATGTGTCCTTCTTCCAGGGCCCAGACCCTACAAGAGTAAAGGAGCAGGATCACTTCCCTTGCAAGGCCTGCTGGTCACATTTCTCTTGATCCAGCCGGGACATGTTTGGCTTTCTGGGCTATGAGCACACCTTGTCAGGTCATGTTGAACTTTGTGTCCACCAACACTCCCAAGTTCTTCTCCTCAGGGCTGCTCTCAGTCCATTTTCTGCCCAGCCCATGCTTGTGCTTGGCATTGTGCTGACCCAGGTGTGCTTGGCCTGGTGGAACATCATGAGGTTTACACACTTCCATCCCTCAAGCCTCTCCAGGTCCCTCTGGATGACATCCCTTCCCTCCAGTGTGTCCACTGCACCACTCAGCTTGGTGTTCCGGGCAACCTTGCTGAGGCTGCGCTCAATCCACTGTCTGTGTTGCCAACAAAGATGTTAAAGTGTACCCGCTGATGTGTGATAGCCCATTCACTACAAAACAAACCACATCAGAGGAAAAAGGCTTGCTCCTTTCTTGAAAGAATAATATTAAAACCTATTGAACTTAAATAAATCCATTGTATTTCATTGTGGAAGAATCACTTGCTTGAAAAGTTACCTAAACTGACACTAACAGTGCGCTGGGAAATGAAGCAACAGAACAAAATTCTGATCTTATTTATACTGATATAATTAAGGAAGATTGTAGGCCCTTTGGTCTTTATGGTGATCCTTGTGCATGAGGAAGGACAATGGGGGTTACAATAATAAAACTAATATACCAGAGAAAATCATTGGCAATGGTGTAAAGCTGCTTTATGGGTTACAGTAAAGCTGCTCAACACATAAAGCATCCATAACACATTTTTCTCAGGAGTTTGTTCACATAATACGCACACAAGTGCGGGAATGGGAAGGGTGATTATCTTCTACATTAAAGTCTTTTTTATGTCTCTCTGGAATATAAAGCAGCTGTAGGAAAGAATTTACACCTATATTCAGCTCCCTGCACACGATGTCTGGAACATAGAAGTGATATGTGTGTGAGTGGGAACAATGCCCATACATATTTCAGCGCCAAATAGGGTTTTTTGCTTTCAGAAAGGGAAGCTTGAGCACAGGACTTTGCCCGTGTGGCTCCCAAATTGTGCTGCTGCCCTTTCTAGGAGTGGGTTTATTCAAGGCAACATGAAATAAAATCTACTGACCTTGTCCTTACTGCAGACAGAGGAGGGACAGTGGCCTCCCTTTCCTTGCAAAGTGAATCTGGGGTGTTGAGCTGCCAGCTGCTCCTGCTGTAGGTACAGCTGAGGATGGTGCGGGGGAAGGATTCCGATTTTAGGGCAATGTGGATGAGGCAAAATGTCTGCTGTGAACACTTGTGGCACTGTGCAGGGCAGCTGGTGTCACTGCTCCTCGTTTGCTTTCATGCCTCTTGGGACACTATGGAAAATCCCATCTATTATGTCGCAAAAAAATAGATCAGTCTGTGTCTGCAGCTCTTCTATGCAGAGTAGCACTGATAGCCACGTCGTCCTTAACTTCTCTAGTGCTGATAAAGCTGCTATTTCTCCTCTATTAAAACATCAAAAGTTGAAAAAAAACCAAACCCAAAACCAAGAAGAAAACAAAACAAAATAAAAAAACCCAAAAAAAACAAACCAAAAAACCAACAAGAAAACAAAACAAAAAACAAACAAAAGGAAAACCACCAAAAAAACACCAGACTTTTAAAAAATGTGGCAACTGCACACAGCTCCCATGAAAGTTTTGAAATGCCCAATATTTCAGAAGTGTCTTCTAATTAGGGCTGCCCAATCGCAGCCCTAATTTTTCAGATTTTTTAGATCTTCTGAGGGATTGATGCTTTCATTGATCTGTCACAGAAGTGGACAGTCACAGCATCTGAAAATCTGCGAGACAGGCAGATGAATGTTGATGAACCAGAGGGAGAGCATGGAAAGACAATGCTTTGTTTAATATTGCTAATTGTTTTGTTTTGGCAATTAAGTATTTTTTGAAGCAAGTGACTGATTTGGTGAGAGATGAAAGAGGATTAAGTGTGACCCACTGAAACTTGTTTCTAGCCCTAGCTGCTTATTATAAAACTAGTTTTTGTTTCAGAGTAAAACACACAGACAGACTTAGTGGTATGGAAACTATCAATTAGCTGTGATACAGAGAAGTTCCTTTCTCTAAGGTGTCACCTTCCTATGTGACAGTCTTCTAAATATATTCTTTTGAATATTTTAATTATTTGGTGATGTTTTTAAAAATAGCAGTGATAAGGAAAATAAATAGATTGTGATGGAAAACAATTGGAAATACTTGTTTATTCTTTTATTTCCCAAAAACATATTCAGAACAAATTCTTTTGGCCATTTTAAAATACTGCTGCTGGTTTGGCCAAGAGAAGTATAGCCCTCTGTCAAGAAATGTTTGATACCATTATAAAATATTGATTTTAGTGTCTTTGTGTTAAAATAATAATAATGATACCATGTTGTTTGCTTCATTTTTTCCCCCAGCTGAGGAGCAATTACTCTGAATTTAGGTGGTAGACACAGAGTCCAGCAGGAGAGTGTTTGTGTTACTGTGATTATCAGACAAAGAGACACTTTAGAGAATGAACTTAAGAACACCTGTAGTATTTTGGGCACCTTCAATCGAGACCTTTTCTGCACTAAAAGTCTCCTTGAAATACAATCTGACATACCTCCAAAGATATGGGACTTAATTTTCCATGCAAAACAAAATTCAACGGAAAACTAAGATCTGACAAACTTATTTACTTTAAAGGAAGGATGGGGCTTCCCAAATAATTAAATAAGTTTATAAAACACACAAGGAGGAAAGCAAAAAAGGAGGATGCCAGATATTTTGGATGTGTTTTTAGGAACACAATTGGATTTTATAAAGGGTTCATCCAGGCTGGTGTAACTCCTTCCACAAGGCTGATCCTTGGCCGTCCTGGAGTCCACAGCCAGTGACCAGCTCCATCTCTGTGGCTTTGCAGATGATCTTTCTGTGTAGCTGCAGCTCTCAATGCCTTAAGGAGCAACAGAAAAGGACATACAAAAGGAAGCAAAAAAGTAAAAAAAGAGAGAGGAAGAGAACAGGGTTCTTAACAGTACAGCTTGATTTGATGTTTTGCCTGAATCTTCATAAGTGTAAATATTTGACTGCAGTTTTGGTGCTTTTTTTTTATTCCCCTTCAGGTAGAGTATTTGTTTACATAGCATAACATTTCCTCCTTCCTCTCTTCTGTTCTTTCACTTCACGAGTGAAAATCTGCAGCTTTTTTGGCAAGGCTTTAAAGATAATAACAGTAGTGAGTGTGAACACTGTTTTGTCTTGAATTGGTATAAATCACTCTCCTTTTAATAAAGGCTTCCATAGGAAGGAACATTTGAACTTTGGCCCATTTTTTTGCAGCCTCACACCAGCAAGAGTCCAAATGGACCTGGAAAGCTTGGTTAACAAAACCATTAGATTTTTAATGTGAACATCCAAGTCTAAAATCCTTGCTCAGGTGAGACCTTCCTTACAAAGAGGAGGGCAATTTGGGGACTAATGCTGGAAGACTTGCTTGGCTACTATCTACTCCATTAAGCTTCATGAATACTGGAAGCATATATACCAAGAATATTGTCCTCCTTTACATGAGAAAAATAGCACAGAGTTCTATTCCTAAGAAAAAAAAAACAAACAAAAACGAAACATGGACATGCCCCTACTTCTAGGAATCACATTCATTATTTACCCTTTCATCCAGCCACCGTTGCCTCCAGCATGTGTTGCTGCCGACCATGTGCACGTGGTAGGATTGTTCAGGTTCAGGGCAGTTTATCTTCTCTTTGAGCATTTTTTTGTAAAACTAAGAGAGGGACTCTGCCATGGCTTCCTACTTGTGTTGTTTGTTTAGAGGGCAAAGACAAACAACTACACATATGTTCTTTCATATGTGTAGATGTAGAGACTTTTGTTTATAAAGCTTATCTGGTTCTACATGATGGTTGATTTTAAACATCATTAACAAAAATAATCAAAAAAACAACTAATTTAGCCTTTAAAATCCATAAACAAAAGCATGTGTTGTCATTTCGGACGTTCGTACCCCATTTCTGGGATCTTGCACAACAGAACAGTCACAAAGAAGATTTAACACTGTAACATCTCTGGCATTAAAAATGTCCCTCTTTCGAGTGATTTTACTGGAGTGAAGTATATAGCTGTAAGATTTAGGAGTAGCTTAATATAAGAATATTGAAACCCGATGATTGAGTGAAACAGCTTTTCCTAACGAGTACCTTGCTCCCAAGGTACAGAAGATGACTTGCAATTTTTTTTCTTAATGAAAATGGAATAGGAAGGAATTAGGTTTCATAGGCCTGTTTCAGAAGTGCTAATGCAGGAAGCAAATCAGTAATGAAAGTACAAATTTTTTTTTGTCATATAAAGGAAAGTTGCTGAACCTGTAATGACTGACAAGGGCCGATTTTCGCATTACTAACAATTTTCTCTGTGTGTTTTATTATGAAATTATTTGACACTTAAATAACTTAATAAAATTATCAGGTTTAAAAGACCAGCATGGGAGAGCGTGGAAGATGTCATGCTGTCATCTGTGCCATTTCCCATTGAAAAGGTTCAATCTTATTTATTTTGATTTATGAGTTAGGAAACGAAGTCTTTTCTAGAAAAATGTGTAAGCACCTTGTAATTAATTGTTCACACCCATGGCTTCTCCAGGACAGAAGGTCCAGCTAGGTTAATGATTTTTCTGTCTTAAATTGGTCATATTGCTTGGCTTATGGGACAAAAAAAATGATTCAAGACTGTAATATTCTTTTAAATCACACAAGAGAGGCAAAACCCACTCATTTGTCTGGAAGCAAATAGAATAGTGTAGTAGAGCAATTGAAATAGATGAAAATTATTTGGGGATGAACTTTGTGGCACACAAAAATATTTCCTTGATGAGTTCCTAAACTCTGGACATTCTGAATTCTATTAGGAACTTTTAAGCTATATTTGGCCATAAGGTCAACTCCCTTGAAATGCTGTTCTCTGTCTGTGGAGAAAGGAATCCTTGAAAACCAGATTTAATGTCTCCTTGGGTTTTCATACTGAACTAATCCTCTGGAAATTTCAATCTCCCTTCAGTTCAGCCATCTTGGTCTTTGGGAATGATCTCATACCATTTGAAAAAAATTAATCCAACTTCTGTGATACTGACATGCTCAATACTGCATGATTTTATGTAAGTGCTGCCTGGGAAGTACTATGTAGCTAGACTGAAATATGGACAGTGTGGGTTCCCATTAGCTGAAATACCTTAAGAACTTGTTATATTTAGAATTTTGTTCACTTATGCTTAATAGAGCTCCACTTTAAGTTAGGGAAAATTGGTTTCATTTTCTCTTGCTACCATTAATAGCTATTAGAGTTGAAAATAAGGCTTTAAACATATCATTAAGGTACACTTAAGTTACTTGCAACTGACAATTAACTCAGCATGGTAATACATTATAACATTTTTCTTTGATAGGTTTGTCTCTTAAAAGGTATGAGGAAAGACAAAGGATGGTTTTGTAAGACTACTGATGATTTTTTTCTATTTTAATATAATTTACATTTTGTTATTTTATCAGTGAAATGAGTTCCATCATATACGTTCGGAAAAGATTGATTTGGTGTTTCATAAAAAGGTAGAATCACAGAATGGTTTTTGTAGTAGGGGACCTTAAAGATCATCTAGCTCCAACCCCCCTGGCATGGGCAGGGACTCCTTCCAGCAAATTAGGTGGCTGAAAGCTGGTTTGGTGGTAGGCAGTTGTAACAGACTGTGTTGAGGGGGTGTCTGGGCTTTGTTGCTTTTTTTCTGTGGGTACAGCGTCCACGTGGGATGGATGCAGAAGAGAATTTGCTACACACTTCATGAGTTTTAAAGTTTGAGAGATTGCTTCAGTAACCAAAGAAAGATACAGGCAGAATTCAGATCCACACTCAAGCATGATTTGCTTTCAGGTTTTATTAAAATCCTCTTCAGCAGAAAGCATGATGAGTTCTAGGAAAAAAATCTGATTTCTGACATCTCAGCGTAACATGCCATGTGTTTTCCCTTTCAAGACAATAGAAAAATCCAGTACTGCACTTAAACCGAGAGCACTGTTTGTGCTGCCTTTAAAAGAATGCAGTTAATGGGGAGGGTGTGAGCATGCAGCTCCTTGGCACGCGGACCAGGGACTGCCACCTCCCAAAGCCCAGCTGGAACGTTACAGTGACAGCAGCAGCATCAGTGACATCCTTCACTCCTTGCAAAGCCAAAGGCATTGACCTTATCCCGTCAAAGCATGTAAAAAGTGATGTGGGCAGCACTGGCTTTGTGAAAACTGGACACATTTATCCAGGACGTTTCACCGCATTACCACCAAGTCACTTGTAGAAGTGTAGCTAAAATAGCTGCTACAATGGTAAGTTTTTTGCAGGGAAGCTAGAAATGCAACAGAGGCAACAGTAGTGTGAGTGAATGTTTCTCCAAATGCTCTAAAAGCAAACCCACCAGTGCCAGGCATGCAAAATCCCATCAGTTCTGTGCCCCAGATCTTCTCTCCTGCCTTCTTGTAAATCCACTCTTGAACATTGATTTGAAAATTGCACATCTTAGGGCTCTGCAGCCCGGCAGTCTGAGCAGTTTGTTTTGTTTCGAACACTTTCACCGTGCTTAAGTCTGCAGACCTTAAAGAAATCAGATTGGTTGTATGCATTCTCCTGGAGCCGATAGTAGCACAGCATCCAAGCATAGTATTTCCTAGCTCACTCTCCTCCCTTTCCTTCTCAATCATTCTTGAAAATTCCTTCATAATAACCTTATCCAAACCATAAACATGAAAGTCAAATAAGCCCAAAGGAGATTTATCATCCTCTGACTCGGCACTCCTTTTATGATTAATAATGACATTGATTCTTTTGGAAATGAAACAAAAATTAATTTAAAGGTTCTGATTGGTTTTAGTATTAGGTAAACTTAACATATCGAATGAGTGTAAAACAATTATCAGTCTTATTAACAAAATTAGCTACAGCAAATTTACCAGAAGGAAACTGTTGCTATTTAGCTCCCTAATTATGTCACTATCCTTTGTGACCAAATGATAGAATGAAAATAATTTGATCTACTGGTTCTGCATAGAGAATTTTCTAGGAGCAGCTGAATATCATAATCTGTCTTTAACGTATGTTTTCCTACTCTTCTTCTGTTTCAGAAAGTAGAGGTCAAGGGCTTCAAAGAACTTTGCAATGAAGTGAAGTTGAACTGTGCTAGGCAGAATACGGAATAGATTCTTTTACAATTATGAAATGTTAGATAACCCCTTCCTTGAGGCCAGAACCCTTTGACTTCTGGAAGTGATCTATGGTGTATGAATTTCAGACTCTGGAAGAGCATAGGATGTCTTTTATCCTGCCTGGCACTAAGGCCAAGGATTGGATTTTCCATTCTGTGCTGTTGTCTGCCTATTTCCTTGCACTGTGCCTCAATCCAAGCACATAAAACTGGGAGTTTTTCTTTCCAGCCCTGAGAGCTGATCAAATGGAGAGCAGTTGGATGCCCTCTAGCCATCGGCAGTTCAGCCCAGAGGGACAATCACCTGGCCAACCTTGAAGGCCACCCAAGCACTGGTGATGCACGGAACTTGGGGTGCCAGCTTTCATCTCTTCTATGCGTATCCTGTGCTCATGGGTGAGCAGTGCAGTGGGGTAGAAGCAATGAGAGCTGACGAAGCTGATAAGAGAAGTCATACATGATCTTGGAAAGCTTCTTGCAAAATGTCTCTACTTGCACTCCTGTGCTTCCACCTCAGCAAGCATTTAAATGGTGGGGTCTCCAAGCATTTCTGTCCTTCCAGATCTGTCTTCCCTCCCTGGCTTCATCCTGACTGGTCAGGATACGTGTGTGTGTGTGTGTGTGTGTTCTCATTTCTTCCTTCCACTTGCCATCTGCCTTCCCTGGATGGCCATCAGTGGGCAACCTGGGTCAGGCACATTTCCTAGCCCCATACCTATAACAGCTGTCCCCATTTCTAGGTAGGATCTTTCCCTCTCTCCTTCCTAGTGAAGCTTTATTAACTGGAGAAAGGAGATTAAGACACTCTGGTACAGTAAGAACTCTGCAGCATGTGAGTGATCTGCACATTGTAAAACTGCCTTAGATTGTAACAATGAATTTCAATATGAGCAACTCCAATATTAAACTACACAGAAGTGAATGGGAAAGCTCCTGTGGAACAGAAACCCCTTGAGTACATCCCCTGGCTGCTTGCTTAATGCTTATGAAGATGCTCTGAACTACACAAGTTGTTTTCTTGCCTATAAATCTTTATGGTTTGTGTCCTTTGGGAAACATTTTTATTTTTGTTTCATTATTTAAAGCAAACCTAATATTAATGACGAGGCTGCTGTGCATTAAGGCACTGTGCTACCAATACACATTAGCTCATAACTTTTGGTGAGACTTTCTGCATAATTTATGTCCAAAGGAGAGTATGCTGACACAAAATCGACGATTTAACCATGTTTACTGCTTCTTGTGATAATTAGATCATTTCATACTGGAACTAAGCAACTGAAGTAAGGTGGGCCTCTGAGTAATTGTTAAATTTATAGTCTTCTCTTAAATGATCAGACATGAAGAATTTGAAATATGTTTTGTGTCCTGTTCTTTACACAGCATAATCAGAAAACCCAGATACTTCACATAAGATACTTGGGTGCCATCAGATGGACCAGTGCAAGAACTGGCAAGCAAAAATCATGCCTTCATAGGACTTTCCCAATCATCCCCTAATTGCCTGGGTTTATAAAGTTTCCTATGGTATTTCCTGAAACAGTTATGTTAGGCCCCAGAAGAAGTTCCAAATATCACAATTTTTTGACAGTTTCAACACTTCTAAACGTGACTGGAACAGAGAGGGCTTTAAATGAGAAATCAAATCCACTCATGCTTCTATTAACCTCTGGTTTAGCATATTTCAAATCACTGCACGTATTTCTGTATGTTTTCTGATCAGCCATGCTCTGGCATCTGGCTAGAAGCGTGTAACAAGTCATATGGCTCAACTCCTCTAAGAAATAAATACACAGGGGGTGTGGTTTCAATGTGACAAAGATCTAGAAGACTGAACAGGCACCTAGTTCAAAGGCAGTATAGAAAGATGATCTGAGGGGTAAAAAAAACCAACAAACCATGTTTCATAAAATCTGTTATTTTAGGTGAAAAGGCATTTTTTCCTTACTGATGGATTATGGTAGAATTATAAGAAGCATAAATTTACACTCATGCAGTACTTAAATAGACTTTAGATCCAGGAGCGCTAAAATGCACACCTTCTTGCCCAGATAAACTGTAGAAACACTCAGTCCTCTGCTTTGAAAGGCATTCTCCATCAGTCACTCGCTTTTGTGGCTCCTTCCAAAAATTATTAAGCATTAGAGATCAGAGGTGAGAAAGAGGTTCCTGTACAATCAAAGCATTAATTTTGGGTGCTCATTGTGACATTACAAAGAGTTCTTTTGATTTCCTGGTGTGACTTGTTTCTTTCCTGGATTGGACAATGCCTGTTGCTATTTTTGCAGCTTTTATAGCAGCTCACCTTGTTTCCCTTTAGATATCCTGAAGCAACATGTGAGGGTGGTGGACTCTGGCTGAAGTTCCCTGTTAGATGGGAATGTGTGTTGGGTTGTCCCTGAGATGACAAGAGGTGTAACCTTTCCCTAGACATCTTCCTGCTTAGTTTAGGATGCATTTTCTGAAAGATGGGTGTTCAGTGACAGGTACATTGTACACAGTTCAGAAAAGGCTTCCAAAATTAAGCCATCTGTAGCATATACTAGTGAACATCCATCTCTGACTCTCATCAGAGCATGAAGGCTGCAAGAGAAGCCATGACTTGGATTTTTTGGGGGCTTAATATGCTTCCCCATTTGCATCCTTTACTAGGAAAACAGAAACAGCTATTCCCCAAATCCAGATCCAGAAGGGATGAATCTTTTTTCAGCGGGTCAGAGCCTACTGTTCTTCAATCTTAACACAGAAATTCCTTTTTACAAACCCAGTTTTCCAGACCCTGATGCAAAGTGATTAACAGAGTTCCTGCATATGTTACTCCTGCACTTCGTTTTCTCAGTCATACCTATGAGTGAAGTGCATTCAAATGCCAAAAATACGTAGCGTTTCTGAAGCTGATTGTTATTAATATTGTTCTGTTTGGGTTTTTATAGCTGTAAACCTTTTTGAAGTGCCTAGCAAAAAGCGAGAGGAGCAGCTTTGGAGGGGGGAGACAACTTTGAAATCCACAGAGCAGAAGCTTTAATCTCCAGTTGTGACTGACATCAAACAAAAGTGCAAAAACTCCCTTTGTTCTTGAGCACAAAGGGTGTGTTTGTTGTTTGTTCAGGGTAAGTGAAAGGCCCCCGTGAAGTCCCACTGAAGATGTTTAATGAATCTGGCAGCCTCCAAGCTGTCTCTTCTACAGAGTAATCCTAGAGACAGACCCATCACACATAATTTAACAGTGTGACACGACAATCTCTGCTCAGGAGAGACTTCGGAGAGGGAATACTTTTATTACTCAAGAGCACAGACCCCTTCCCCTTAGGGTTGGTGGAGCAGAGCTCTTGGTGGTGATGGTCACACTTTCGTCTCTGAATCAAGGACTTTTACATGCTCAGGTATTGCTTATCAAGCTTCTTTGAACTCATAGTTAAAATCAAGTGAATTGTACTCTCTCTAGTGCAGGGGGCAGGCATTTTGGCAGCCTCAGCTTCTAGTAGAAGTCAAAGTCAAGAATATCTAAGAAAGGAGGAGGACTGCTATCAAAACCAGGTCAAACACAGACATGGGTATTGGGGAAGGAAGGGAGAAATAGTATCAAACTTGGAACAATAATGGAAAAGACTACAAAAAACCCAAGTGAGTGAACATTCTTAAATGTCAGATCCATTAAGGTTTACCACATATATGTCATCTTTTATCAGTTTGTCCTATTTGATCATGCCTTGGATGAGCAGAATAGGAATAACCATGGCGTGTGTCTTTAACCTCCCTTGTCCTTTCCATGATCTAATGTTTATAGCCTGGGTATTGTGGAAATTGGGCTGTTTACTGCCAGGTCTCATGTCCTGTTGCCAGGACAAGCATGTTTTGTGTGGTTGGGAGCACATGGAGTAGCTGGTGTGTGCCTTTATGGTCTGGGCATGTATTGCCCTTGAATAGGACAGAGGGGGCTTGAATCCTCCTTAGACTTGAGTGCTCAGGTGGGTACATTGGTCTTCTCTCAGCAAAATCAGTTTTCAGCCCTGCCTCATTCTGCATGTGTAAATATGGGCAATCCATTTCACATTTCTGTGTCACCATTTCTCCTATAAAATGGGCATAACCTTGTTTACCTACTTTGGGATAATAAACTGTGGAGTGTGACAACTCATAACAGAGCCTGCGAAGAAGACACTGTTCTCTTGGAGAACACCATGGCTGTGGCTCTTTCTTTCCCATGCCTCCTCATGACATCAATCAATTTTATTTTTTTCATCCCCACTGCTGGATGCAAACGCAAAATGCATTTGGAGTGCAGGTGTCAACCACTCCTGGGACTGCTGAGGGTCTAAGCACTATCTGCTGTTGCATTTTATCCCCCTGCCAAATGCCAACCTGAGCCCCAGAAAACCACCAAACATCAAGTCTGATGACTGGGATTCAGACTTAGTACCAAAACAACCTTGACACCCTGGAACACAAAACACAGCCCCTTTCTAAGCGCTTCTCTGCCCAGCATCACTGTTTGAAATATTCCTTGTTCTCTCTTAAATTGCAAGAATATTGTAGGATCTATCTAAAATAGCAGTCCCTGTTTCCCTGCCTGCTTCCCCCACCCCTTATCAAATCAGACGTCCAAAATCAAGTGCCTGTGTGCTCTACTGACAAGCACAAGGGGATTAGGGAGTGACGGGTTTAACAAAACTGGCTCAAGGTTTTGTAAAATGCATCTTGGAGCCTGAGCTCTGAACGAGCCATAAAATTCCTCCCATGAGGTACAAGTGAGGTTTCTACAAGACTGGATCAGAACTTAATAATGTTTTTGCTAGGTTATTTTTTTTTCTTGCTTTCTAAAAAGGTGCCAGAAAACCATCTGATTTTTTTAAGATGCTGTAAGACTAACAATGACTAAATGTAACCATTGTGTAAAAAATCGCAAATATATTTTACTACCATCAAAAAGAACTGATTTCTGGGCTGCATGAAAACCATTTGGGGCAATTAGCATGTAATTTAATTTGCATTAATCAGCACAAGGTCAGCAAGAAATTAACTTTGGGTGTAGATTTTACATATAACAGCGTTTGAGAAGAAGGGAGGAACTGTTTTTACAGGGTGTTAATTTGGAGCTAAGTGCATTCAGCAAGTTTGGCGGGGCTCAGCCTTGCAGGAGAAAGATGAATGATGTGGATTTGGGAGCACTGAAAGCACAAAATGATGTGGCAATTTACCAAGCATTTAATGTTGCAATACGTAAACACTTTCACAGACTTCTTGGCACTTGTAAAGATCAGAGCACAGGTTTTGCTGAAGCGCTGAGCTCTCTGCTAGCACTGAAGAGCTGAAGAGCCGTGTCTGGCTGAACGTGGGCAGGGTCCCACAGGGCTGCATGCACTGACCATGGGTTGTGCCAAATGATCCAAGAACACGGCCAGATATCCCAAAAGCACAGATCTCTCTGCAGCTCTGCAGTATTTCCTTACTGGAAGGAATTTAGGCAAATTACTCATTTTCTTATGTGCCCCTTCAGGCCTCCAGCCATTCCCTCTGCAGCCATTTCATTTCACAAAGTCTCCTGGGGCTCCATGAGCCTCTCATGTGAGCAACATGGTAAGTGTTGAGAGAAACCCACTGCTGATGACACAGAAATTGGTTTTGACAAAGGTTCTCTGAGCATCTGGTTATGGGAAATGAGAAGTCTGGTGGTGTTTGGCTACGGTGAGGCAATACATAAAATGTGTATGGCTGATCCTATGCCTTTTTCTTTGAATGAAGAGCATTTATCAGTTGTGTGGCCTGGCAGGTGTCTGAGAATGAGTCTCTCATATTTCCTGGTTTTTGAGAGGGTAATCTCAAGGCTCTTAGAGCTGCCACTTTTCCATCTGTAGTTCACACACATCTTTGTTGCAGCAGGGTTAGAAAGAAACGAGAGCAGCACTGCACAGCCCCTGCAAAGCCCGTTTTAAGACAGGATGCCATTGCCATGCATGCAGCCATTGCCTAAATATTATTCTGGAAACAGAATTTTCAGACAAAGTAGACATAGAAGCCTCACATCCAGTTATTTATGCTCAGCTGAGATGCTGAGGTTGACTCTAGTTCACCTATGATTCTCCACTCCTCAGAGGGAGATCCATGGTGGGTTGAACTGGAATTGAATTGGAATTCGAAAGGGATTATGCCCTCAGGCTTCTTTGTTAAGTTCCCAACCTTAAATGGCATTAATCAGACCAAAGCATGTCTGAAGGAGCTGGCTATACAAAGAGTTTCGGCATGCAAAGCACATTACTTTGGCACTCAGAATTAGGATCCAGTTTGATCACAAACTGGGATCATATCTTTATGAGACAGCTTAGTTTTGCTTGAGCTTTTCTCCCTCTATGGCTGAGAACACATTTACATCTGAAAGATTATGGAAAGATTCAAGCTCCTGGGCACAGCCCACCTGCCATGACAAAAAACTTTTTGTGAGTGGCCTTACCTGACTTCTTATGCTGCCTCCATTGCTTCAGCGAGGTTTTGATATCTTGACACTCCATCTTGTTCAGATATCCTTCCTTTAGCAATATTTGCCCTAGCTAGCTCACTAATAAATAAATGTATGTTTAATTTTTCAGTTGCATGACAGACTAATAAAAGCAAATTTGACTTTAGAATCATGAAATTTTATAGGTTGGAAAAGATCATCAAATCCAATTGTTAACCCTGCACTGCCAAAGCCCACCAACTAAAGCATGTCCCCAGACCCCACATCTGTATGTCTTTTAAATCCCTCCAGGGATGGTGACTCCACCACTGCCCTGGACAGCCTGTTCCAATGCCTGATAACCCCTTCTGTGAAGAAATTTTTCCTAATATCCAATCTAAACCTCCCCTGGTGCAACCTGAGACTGTTTTCTCTTGTCCTGTTACTTGTCACCTGGGAAAAGAGCCCAACCCCATCTGGCTGCCCCCTCCTGTCAGGGACTGGTAGAGTGAGAAGGTCACCCCTAAACCTCCTTTTCTCCACAGTAAACACCACCAGCTCCCCCAGTTGCTCCTCACAGGACTTGTTCTCCAAACCCTTCCCCAGCTCTGTTCCCTCCTCTGGACTCACTTCAGCCCCTCAATGTCTTTATTGTAGTGAGGGACCAAAACCGATCCCAGGATTCGAGGTGTGGCCTCATCAGTGTTGAGTACAGGGGGACAGTCACTGCCCTGGTCTTGGTGGCCACACAGTTGCTGATCCAGGCCAGGATGCCCTTGGCCTTCTTGGCCACCTGGGCACATTCCAGCTCATGTTCTGCTGCTCTTGACCAGCAAACCAAGGTCCTTTTCTGCTGGGCAGCTTTCCAGCCATTGTTCCCCAAGTCTGTGGCACTGTGTGGGGTTGTTGTGACCCAGTGGCAGGACCCTGCACTTTGCCTCGTTGAATCTCATACAATTGGCCTCAGCCCATGGATCCAGCCTGTCCAGGCTTTGCTTTTCTACCCTCCAGCAGTTCAATACTCCCATCTGACTGAGTGTCATCTGTGAACTCACTGAGGGTGCGCTTGATCCCCTCATAATTATCTTTGATAAAGATACATGTGTTTTTGATAAAGGTATCGTTTTCTTCAAAAAATTGTGCTCTGACATTTTAAGGAATTCCTTAGCTGAGAATCTCAGTTTGTGCAGAATTTTCATCAAAGGTTTTGAAATGCATCCATCTTCTGGGTGTTTTCACGGGGTCTGATTTATTTCTTCCTTCCCACAAACCAAGATCTTAACTCTGAATTACAGGCCCTACAAAACTCTGTGAGTTTGGGTACTTAGAATCACGAAAAATCACTAGTCATTTTTTAACATCTTGGACAAAACTGTCAAGTGTCAGATGACATGAGAAAGGTCAAAGAAAAATGTGTTGCAAATCTAACTGAAGATTTATATCCCAGCTCTTTCATTTTAATCAATGCTAATAGATTTTTAAAGACAAAAAAAGGAAGAAAGGAAGGAAGAGTATCCTTTGTACAAAAAAATGTTAGGTAGAGAGTTTAAAGTATTAAAAAAGTGTGGTGATTTTATTTTTCAATCATGCAATAAAACTAATTAGGGAGGATAACAGCTGAGGAAACAAGGGTCTGTGCTAATTCATTTTTTAAATAGTAAAAGTTATTTTGCAGCTATTAGTTTTATTTTTGTGGCAACTGTATAGAACTGATACATTTCCTTCCCTTCAGAGCATTTGCAAATAGAAAAACTGACTATTTTCAGATAATGAATCAAGAGTTCTCAACCAATATTTATAACCAAAGATCAATTAATCTGATTTGAATTATTCAACTTTCAGCTTGCTTCCCTTCCACATAGGACAATAGCATATTACCTACCTTTTCAGGAAACTTGGTGGATGATGAGTTTTCTGTAATCCTATATTTCACGTTAGATAGCGCAGGAGTAAGGTCCACTTATCACATCCCATTTATTGCCAAATGTTCTCTTGATAGATGCATCCACTCGTCTAGATGCCAGATCCCAGAAATTAAACTCCTTTCTCTTTTGCACTTGCATGTGTGTTTCTGTTCAGCATCACTCTCTCTGGTGAGAGCTTGTTTTTAAATATCCACTTTCATCCCTACTTGTTGGATGCATTTCATGGATGTGTGAAATGAACCTTCTGTGTAGAGCACCGTAAGATCATTTTAAAATAGGTTCAATAGAACTATTAAATGTGGTTCTATTTCTAATTTTAGCATGAGGATGAGTAGCCATTAAATTCTCATCTGTCGTTATTAACATTTTTCATGTTCATTGATATGTGTTAATACAAACAGCTCATACATTTGTATATATTGTGCAAGTTCACTTTCTCTAGACTGTGCCCCCAAGAACACAAGGTCCTTGATATCCCACATCATTAAAGTCATGATCTTGGCATTACTACAAGTGCAAAATAAAGATATTCCTGTTTAGACAGAGCAGGTTCTGCTTATGCTTTAAATAGATTTTAAATTAAAGCAGAAAATAAATGGTTCTGTAACCAGCTGTGTTTGTTCTCTCTCTGCCTTCTTTTCTCTCTCTTTCTCTCAGATCTGGTGCTCTGTTGCCTCTTCTGTTACTCTTCACTCTTTTGATCAGCTTTCTCCTACTTTCCTTTAGTTGCAGGCCAGATGTTCTTACAACATGAAGATCTTTCCAAATACTTTATTTCCTTTGTAGAGTAGCCATGTCTGCAACCACAGCCTGGCTGGTCCTAAGTTCTTTTGAGTGATGAATTGTCTTAAAAAAACACACTGAACTGCATTTCTCTGTTAGAATTTGTGAATTGCACAAGCTGCGAGTTTTGCCCCCTTCCCTGACAAGGGTGAGGGAAGCACTGGAGCACATCTTCTAGGTAAATAGGAGAGGATTGTTCCTTCTGTCTCCCAGATGCTGAGATGCAGAGTCAGCACTGCTGAATGCTAGAGGGAGGCAGCACACACCTTTTCCATCACAGAGAAGTGGGTACCAGTCCTGTTACATGCTTTAAATGCAAAACTTTTTATTCCCATGCTGTCCAAGTATTAATGTTCAGCATTTATGCAGCATTTTGTACTCCTGTGTTTTCTGTCTGTGCTATTTAATTTTCATGATGCTCCTTGGATACTCCCAAGTCAAAAACATTAGAAAAGACCTTTTGCATCATGCAGACCAACAGTCTGTAAGTAATTGCCACCTCATGACTCAGACAGAAAATCTAGGCATATAATCTAAAATATCTACCAAAACAGACAAAAGGAGATGGGGAAAATTTTAGACTGATTTTGTTGCCAAAAAAGAATGATTTGTTGTATCTCTACTGCATGATTCAGAACTTGAAAATAATCTTCTTTTTCCTGAGTACAAAGATATTGTGACTCTGATTAAAACACCCAAGGCATACAGAGGTAGTACTAGTCCTGAAGACCTGTCTGTTTCTGCATGAATGGCTCTAAAGCTGATCAATATGGTTTCATCATGGAATTGTGTTTAGATACTTAGAGATGAGGAACTGAGTCTCTGTGACTTGTGTTTTCACAGCCTGGAACAGTAAAGAAACTTATCCGCCTGTATGTATGTGCATAATACAAATAGCAAATGTCACAGTGTTTCTGCTCTCCTGATAAAAATAGTATCCTAGACATTAGATGGCTGGAGCTGAGGACAACAATTGATCTCCCATCTGCAACTATGTTAAAGGCTGTATAATCAAAAATCAAAATCAACAGAGGAAGCAGAGACAAAAGTGTGATGATTTGTTCTAGGTAAAAATGAATAAAATTTCAATTAGAGCAGAGGTAAAGCCTGATGAGATACAGCCTTTTGAATTACAGCCAATTCCTTGCTATTCACATTCACCAATTAAGTGGTCCAGAGTAAAATTATTCTAACAATAATACCTGGGTTTGTGTTCCACTATTTCCACTAACACAAAAGCTGCAGGCAATGAATTACTCATTTCTCTAGATTTTAGGGGAAGATACCTAAATGAACTGTCTGCTTTCTCAAATCGGGCTGGCGAGACTCCATATGCTCCCTTTCTGAAGCTGAGGCCAATTTCCTTTCTACTTCAAGCTTTGCATGCATGTAACATATTATAGGTCATAGAATCACAGAATGGTTTGGGTTGGAAAAGACCCTAAAGATCATCTTGTTCCACTGCTCTGCCACATGCAAGGACACCTTCCACTAGACCAGGATCTTCAGAGCCACATCCAAGCTGGCCTGGAACAATTCAAGGGGTGCGACAGCCACAACTTCTCTGGGGAACCTGTTCTGTGCCTCAGCACCCTCCCAGTACAGAATTTCTTCCTAATAGCAAAACTAAACCTGCCCTCTTTCAGTGTAAAACAAACCCCTCTTGTCCCATCACAGCACGCCCTTGGCTCAAAGTCCTCTCCAGATTTCTTGTGGGCCCCCTCAGGCACTCGAAGGTGCTGCAAGACCTTCCTGGAGCCTTCTCTTCTCCAGGAGGAAATAACTCCAGATCTCTCAGCCTGTCTTCCTAGGAGAGGTGCTCCAGCCCTCCGAGCATCATCACACCCCTCCCCTGGACCAGTCTGCTTCAGACCTGGCAGTCGCAGTCTTGCCCAGCCACAACTCAATGGCTGCAGACATCCTGCAGGGAGCTTGCAGCTACCTGGCAGTGCCAGGCAGGCTCCAGGTGTCTGAGCTGCACTTGCTCAGCAGCCACAGCGTGCCCAGGGCCGTGGCACCGCTTTGGAGCACAGGGATGGACACACACTGGTGATGCTGAGACAAGGACATAGCAATTCTCACCTTTGCTTTAGTCACTTAGGTGGGATCCGTCTTGCCTAATATATGCATCTAAAAGTTAGGGATCTAATCCCTTTGTAGTCAATGGAGAGGGGAGGTAATGCTCTTTGGTATAACTAATCTCCCCTCCGTGACAATAGAGAAACCCTGGATGACTATCTTAGACTAATTGCTCAACTTCAAAGGTGGGATTTAACCACCTAAAACAGTGAAATGCTATCAGATTAAAGTGTAGCTTTTCACACCTATACAAAACAAATGTGATTTGAGGCTAAATAACTGCACAGAACAGCAGATAACCGACTTAGACTGCAAGTGCCTCTTGTGAGAAGAAGATGTACTTTAAATGTTTGTGCAACCCACAATAATGCACTGATTTATACATCTTGTAGTGCTCTGTATTATGGTCACACTGCTCTGGAGTTTATTGGATTTTTTCATTTTAAAGATGGAGATGTGAGCAAGAGGTTAATTGGTTTGCATGAGATCTGACACGGGGACACTTGGTAAAATGGGGACATGAATCAAGGCTTTCTATTCCTCTCATGATTACACTCATGATTTTTGGTCTATTGTCCTGGACACTTGTCCACCATTTCTTTGTCATGAAATGTAGTCCATTTCTTGGCTGGTAGAAACACTTTTTTAGTGTAGCAAAACACCACTATGTTTTAGGCTTCTGAATATTTTTAAAACACTGTAAGCAAATGGAGTGGTCAAAGAACAATTTGAACTAGAAGTAGAGAGCAGAAGGCACATTTTTAATTGGTAAAAATTAGTTGTTGTTAACTGGTTTTTCTCTGAAGTTTTGATCATTTTGCCTGTGTAAACGCTTGTTATTACTGTGGCCTTTCAAGGATTTGCAGTATCACATAATTAGTTTAGCAAACTCATAGGCCACATGTGGAAGGCTTGGGTTTCCATTAAATACAGGGCAATGAAATTATTAAATTTCCACTGTATGTAATTTGTGCAGAATATTCTGCAATACATGCATATCAGTTATGAATCTACAATCAATTTTCATATTAAATGTTGAATTTAAACTCCACAGCTGGACTTTCATCCTGAAAGAAGCCAGATAGCCCTGTGCATCTGGTTTAATCTTCCCTTCAGCCATATTATTTTAAAGGCACTCCTGCTTAGTACATCTTACAACTGAAAAATAATATTCATATTCCCTCTCATCCTCAGCAGCTGTGATCCCTCTGCAGATGTTGTTCTGTCAGACGTTTCATTACGTGTGATAGAAAGCGTAGGTTCTTTTGTCTGTGTTACCGCTCTGTAGATTTTCTTTTTTTTAAAAAATTTTATTTATTCCTTTGGCTGTACATGAGTCCTTCCGTAATACTTCACTTTATTTCCTATTTCTGCTGCTTCTCCTTCTTTCTGAGTGCAGAAATGATCAAGAACTTGCAACTGCGTGGAGCCGCCCAACAGAAGCCCATTGATTCCCCACCAAAGGGCTCTGTGTGAGCCATTCTGCTCCAGCCTGAAAAGAAAGCTTTGTTCCCTCAGCTGGTAGTGTCTTAAGATGCTGATCCTTGCCATATTTTTTGAAAACTGTAGCAGTTTATCAGACTGTTTGACACTTCCCGTTCAGCTGTGTACTCTGTAGCATACTCTGGTATTTGCTGCTGCTCGTACATCAGCCTCAGCAGCCCGACACTGCTCTGGAGGAGCCCGGGCACCAGTGAGCTCTGCTGGGCACAAGTCATTTGGAGGTGAACAGTAAAGGAGCTGAAATCTGGAGTGCTGGTGGCCATGCCTGAAATGGTAGTAATGGATTTAGTATTTGGGGCAGGAGGTATGGGATTTGTCATGTTGGTTGAGTATTTTCCTGGCCGCCTTCCATGACTGTTCAGATATTTTTAGCATGAAGTACAAGCAATGTTTCCTCAGTTGACCTTGGAGCATGACATTTTAACATGGAATTGGTTTGACTTGCTAATCATTAAAATGATTTATTATTTTTTATTGCAAGAGCAACTAGAATCCCAGTCATGTTTTGCAGATGAAAAGGGAGGCAAATTGAAATCTGTCTTCCCTTGACTTGCAGTCCTTCATAATACCCATGTTTCCTAAGCCCCTGTCTTTCTCTCTACCCCATTAAAAGTAGATTATGTCCAGGTTTGTTTTTTAATTTGTCTTTTAGTCATTTGACAAATATTATATCAGAGTGACTGAAACAAATCCCAAGGTTTCACAGTGCTCAATGAGAAGTGTAGAACAAAGGGATTGTTTCTGTTGCAAACAATTTATGACCTTAATAGAAGTTTACAGCTGCCATCAGAAAGGCAAGATCTTGCTATCAGTGTATTTTTACTGGTGATTGCTCTCTCTTTGCCTTCATTCCCAGACTCAAGTTTAAAGATCAAGCCCCTAAATACCAACATCTGTTAAGGAGTTAGCAGCAGTAGCACTGCATCAGGATATTGTAGCAGTATATTTTAAGGCAGCAATATACAATGTAGGAAAAGAGCTTCAGACCAACCAGGGACAGCCAAAAGTCCATGAAAGTTGAATTCAAAATTTGAAGTCCAGATAAATTTTTAGCTTGGCTCGACTTTTTGGCTAGTTGTCAATTTTGGATAATTCGTGTTTATTGAGTTTTGCACCTCCTTAAGTTAACATGACCTGAGAGGAAATTATAGTAATTTTTAACATGCATTTTACTGCCACAGTGGTGCAGAAAGCTTTTGACTGAAAAGAGCATCAAGGACTTGTTGACTTTTTCAGTCTACTAAATAAGCACCTGCTCAAGTATCTGATGTACATTTAAAAAAAAAAAAAAAAATAATACAAAAAAAAAAAAAAGCCAACCATCCTCCTGCCTCAAAAGTAGCTGCACAGTTTAAAGATTTACCCAGCAGAAGCTGAAACCAAGATGTGAAAATAAACCTCTCTTTGACTACCTTGGCAACTGGGAAGACCACAACCTGCTCCTACAAATCACATGGCGGACCTCCCAAACAGGGCCAAAAAGGCTGCTTCCCTGAAATCTGTGTCACACTATAGTTCCTTTCATACATAGGAAGTGAGTAAATCATTGAATAATGCAACATCCTTCCCCGTCTGCGAGAACTGTGCCAAAGCCAAGTGTTAAGGGTCTGGGTTAAAGCAAACTCAGTTACTTGGTAACCAGGGTGTGTTTCAGAGGGGTTAAAATTGGAGGGATTTTGAACTTGTATTTTTGGGGGGTTAAAATTGCCAAGAAAAACTGAAAACTTGAAGAAGATCCCCAGGTGCCTGCATTAATACTCCCCATCCCTCTGATGTAAGCTGGCAGGTCCCATAAAGCCACTGAGCCTTGAACAGGGAAGGGAAGGGAAGCAGGGAGAGAGCAGGAGCTCCAGCTGCGACTCCAGAGCCCCAGAAAGAGCCTCTAACCCAATTCCCTGAAAGTGCACAAGCCTCACGAGCCACAGCATCTCTTTGCCACTGTATTCACTGAGTTCGCAGGGCAAACAAAAGATCCATATCAAGCATGCATCCTTCCAGAGGGGGAAAGCGTTTCCTCATTTGCCCATAGAATTCCGCCCCCCCTTTTCTTTCAGTTTTATACACAGAGATATGTATATATGTATATATATATATAAATTTTTATTTTTGTTTTAATTGTGGGGTAGCGGGGGGAATGTTGCTAATTGTTTTTTTGGCTAGTAATTAAGAGAGCTAACACCAGCTAGGCTAGAGTGAACGCAAACAAGACCCCTATAGGCAGCACAGTGCATTAATGTAAAATATGCCCAGACAACATAACTTGTCAGAGAGGATTATTTCTGCTTAGTGAATCTGCAGGGGCCCCTTTGCTCCACCACTCAGCGTCTGACTAGAGAGAGAAAGAGAGAAAGAGTAGCCATTAGTGAGTAGCTACTGTGGCATTGATGTTTGAGCGCACTTCTGAACTGGCTTTTGTTGAGAATATCGGTGCAGAAAGCATGCGCTGTCCCAAATCCGCTGTTACTATGAGAAATGAGGAGCTGCTTTTAAGGTATGTTGTCTCCTTTGTTTTAACGCGTGCTTTCGAGTTGCCTGGGCCCGCTGCAACTATAACCGTGCTGTGTATTAAGTAGTTTCCCTATTTAAAGGAAAAGACAGGCATTGCTGGATGCAAGTAGCATTTTCCACTAGTTCGGGTCGCACGTTTCATGTATAACGACGAATGTACGGAGAGGGCAAGGAGGGGGGAAAATAAATATATTTATCTTTTCTTTTTTTTTCTTTTTTTTTTTCCTTTAAAAGAGAGGTGGTATTTCTTTTATGACCTCCTTTGCAATATTTCTGCCTGCTTCATTATTATGCACTGGGCATGGAATAAGCATGGAAAAAGCTCAGGGAGACTCCATATTAGAGCTAGTGCCCTAAATACCACTTTAATTTTCACTTAGCCTATGTAAATAGTTACTAATGCTTTACCTAGTCTCTACCGCTCGGAGATGTTTTAAAAATATCTAAATACTCCCTATATGCGGGATTACACATCTATTCTCTAATAATGCTTCCAGGTTTAGTGGGGGGCCAGCATCGACTACTCTTTTCAGAGACACACAACACGCACACACTCACACACGCACACACACACAGAGAATTATGCTGGAATTGGCACCCCGCTTTGAAAAATGTAGTCTTTTGTTTATTTGCTAGCAGACATTGTAGCATTGAATACATCTTTTGGTCTGACAATGGGACAGCTGAACAATGGTGTTGTCAAACTAGCTTAATGTATGTCTGGCGATGGGGTGGTTTGGGTTGTTTTGGGGGTTTTTTTCCTTTCCTTTTCTCAGCCCCTTTTGCATTTCCCTTCATCTTTTTGTATATACAGTAGAATATGAAGTGTGCTGCCTGTTTTGTGGTGGTTGTTTCAGCTGATATCTGCTGCTAATAGTGCAGGGAGG
This sequence comes from Pardalotus punctatus, assembly GCA_013400915.1. Taxonomy (NCBI): domain Eukaryota; kingdom Metazoa; phylum Chordata; class Aves; order Passeriformes; family Pardalotidae; genus Pardalotus; species Pardalotus punctatus. The sequence continues at coordinate 1,229,045 of VZTX01014858.1, forward strand.
GGGAGCTTTGTATCTTACAATTATGGCTATTGCATTAAGTTGGAGATTTATTACTAATCTCTCCTTTAACTGTGGTGAGAAAACTTACTGATTCTGAAAGCTTACAATACTGCTGTCAATCTGGCAAATACACACTTGCCAAATTTGCCCTTGCCTGATTTTATGCCTGATCGTATCAACTTTAACTGCTGTTTTGAAGATACTGTTTCTAATTTTGTTTAGGCAATGAAAATGCAATAAAAATGATAAATCACATCTCAAAGTGTGAGCCCATGCTACTTCCCATTTTTATAATCCAGCTATTAGCATACGTTAGAATTTTCTAAGGTCAGACAGAATAATTTACCTGAATGATTCCTATCCCCAAATCAAACAAATTATTCATATGACATTTCTTAAATTATCTTTCTGTTTAGAGAACCATAGTTTAGCATTAAAACAGTTAATAATTTTAGGCTCAAATTTGGCAAAATGCTCTTGTATCTTATGTATTGTGAGACGAAATTGTTACAAAGCTTTTGAAAAATTTTGGGTTACTAGTTGGACAGCAGCTTGTGTCCTAATTAAAATGAATTTTCATCACTGTGGAGTTTCTTAAACTGTTTAAAGTCTTTAAATACTTTACATGTTAAGCAAATGTATTGCTTTTAGTAATAAGTTTAATGATTTTGTGAGAGAAAAGATGTATTTATCAGTGGTTTCTGTTTTTAGCTTTGATCAATTAATACTAGAGATTTTGTGCTTTTTTAAAAACTGGACTCTAGTGCATGATTTATATGGGTTGAGGAGTCTCTTGGATCCCTTAATTAAAACAAAAAGACATTCAGGATTTATCAGTAGCAGAGACCTCTAAGGCATGCATTTCAACATAAAAATGTTTTGTGGGGAGACTGAATACTTGCTATGCTCTTTTGCTTGCTTTTTTTTTTTTGTCATCATATCTTCTTCCCTTGTGTGTTGAGATGGTGTAAATCAATAGCAAAGAGTTTATGTGAACAAAAAGGTAATATCACATAAAATACTTGAGAAGCCAAGAGGTTATAGATTATCAGGTAGCACTTGCATGCTGTGTGTTGTGCATAAACATGAAGAAAGCAAGGATGGTGTTTAATATAATGGGACCATGACATAATTCACTTCCTTGGAAGAACTTCTTTCAAGACAAACATTAACTCATTCACAACTGCTCTGCTCTGCCAGAACCAGATGGGGGGGAAACAGCAGCATGTTTTTATAAAGTTATTTTTTTATCATGTCATGTTGCAGCAGCCTGAGCTTTCTAGCAGCTGCTGCCCTTTGTGAGTGGCAATAAAGTGAGTCCCTCACTCTCAGTTACATGGTAATGCCCCTTTAGTGTTAGCCCAGAGCAGCGTGAATGCCACTTCTGTAGCAGCCACCAACAGATACCTGGGCAGCAAAACCAACCACCACTTTTAAGGACTATTCAATACTAAAACTGTTCCCTAAGCGCTCTGCTCACAGGTGAGTTCCTACCAAACTTACTGTAGTTTCTATATTTTCAGATAAAATGTTGCATAAAATACATATACTATGATATTTTTTTTCTTGGGTTGCAAATTACTTTGTTCTTTTCCAAGGGTATTTTCTGACATTGCATTCACATCAAAGACTGATTTTTGAATTAGTTTGTGTGAATCCTACTTAAAAAAAAACCAAAATCTTTCTATGCATATGTATTGAAATATTGCTTTTTGAGCCATAACAATTATTATTAACATCAAAGAAGGTGAAGTAAAGCAGTAACACAAGTAATTTCTTAGCATGTTTAACGAAAGTATTGGCTTTTGAAAGACAGTATAGGTTTAGAGATCTTATGCCTGAACATCGGAGGTGCCTGTTTTGAATCTCACCTATTCACAAAGCAATGTGGTGCCGTGCAGTTGTCAAACTTGGCAACATCTGTTTCCATAACAGTGCTAAGAGAGGTAATTCAGACTCTGCATGAGTTGTTATTTGTTCTTGCAATGACCAGGTGTGATGTCAAAAGGAACACCCTCAATCCTACCTGTTAGAGAAAGAGAAGACAGGTCTTAGCCCAGGATCTGGCTTTCCATGCTTCCATAGGGAAATGGAAGTGAATTACATTTATTTATTAGCCTGGAGTCTTTGTGTGTATTTATTTATTTATTTATTTATTTACTTTCATATTCATAAAGCACAATCATCAACATGCTAATATTTTCTTTGTTAAAAGAGGATGAGACTGACATGTTTCTGTTATCAAATTTAAGTACGAAGGGATTGAGACCTGCCCTGCAGATAAAGACTTGGGGGTGAGGAGCTGCATGTGAGCTGGCAGCGAGCACTCACAGCCCAGGGAAGCCACTTGTACTCTGGGCTGCAGCAGGAGAAGGGTGGCCAGCAGGTGGAGGGAGGAAATTCTCTCCCTCCACCATGCCCTCATGAGATTCCACCTGTGGTACTTTTTCCAAGTCTGGAGTCCTCCACAAAGTAAAGACATGGAACTATAGGATCGGATCCAGGGGAGGGCCACAAAAATGGTCAGTCTGGAACACCTCCTCTTTGGAGAGAGGCTGAAAGACTTCAGGTTGTCCAGCCTGGAGAAGTGAAGGATCCAGTGACATGTTAGAGCAGCCTTTCAGTACCTAAAGAGGGCTTGTAGGAAAGATTTTTTAGCAGGGCCTGTTGCAAAGGCCTGTGGCTTAAAACTAAAACAGGGTTGATTCCGACCAGACATAAGGAGGAACTTTTCACAGTGAGGAACAGGTTGCAGAGAGAGGTGGTGGATGCCCATCCCTGGAAATATTCACAGTCAAGCTGGTCACGGCTCTGAGCAACCTGATCTTCTTGAAGCTGTCCCTGTTCATGGCATGGGGGCTGGAACTAGATGACCTTTAAAGGTCCCTTTCAACCCAAGCCATTCTATTCTCTATAAGATTGCAAACTATACCTTTGGGGCTGAAAAACAAAGCGAGTGTTCAATTAATATTCATATCTAGAAGTTTTACTGCAAGTGTAGATTGTGCTTGAATACTTAAGAAGTCATTCAGGAGTGAATCAATACTAATTATTGTAATCAGGAGGGTTAATTAGCTGAAGATGCTGCTGATGGAAAGTTCACTGCTTACAGCCCTGAAAACACCTAAGTTGATGAAATCTGAAAGCAAGATGTCTAAGAGGACTTTGTGTGGAGAGAAACATTTGGCTTTCCTTTGGCATTTCAAGAGCCAGTCATTCCAAAGGGGAAACATAGCTTGTACTTGGTATTTTGCATTATATTAATTCAGGGGGTACTAGAAGATGCAACTAAATCTGTCATGAAGATATTTTGCAGTAGTTTCTCAATAAATGCAAGTACCATTTTGGATAACCTGTACTGTCTCTGCTATATTCATTTGTAGATTACCATAAATTAATATGGATAATCTTACGCATTTGAAATCTGGTTCCAGCACTGTTATTTGGAACAGTTATTTTATTTTTTTCCCCATTTGTGTTCAGGCACAGGGACTTTACATGGTATAACATAAATTATACACGCTCTAATACACATATGTATCTGTGTGCAGGCATACATGTGCGCACGTAAGTTTAAATGTTTTTCATTAAGGGTGTGTATTTCTATAATCTTGTGTCCTTAAAACTCCCACTCAGTTTCCATCTGCAAAACAGTATTCAACTACATATGATTCAGAGGACAGTTATTGAAGAAGTACTTCACGAAATTTAAGTTAGATGATAAGGAACAAAGACTGAAAAGAAATTACTGAAGAAAATCCTTTTTCTCATTCTTTTCTCCTTTTTCAAAACTCTTTTCCCTCAATTAGAGCAGTTGTGTTTCTTAAAGTGAGCATTACTAAATTCAAACAAAATTCGGCCGTACAAAATCTTTCTCACAAGTGAATTGCAAGGAGATTTTATATTTAATGCCGGGTGTTTGGGTTTTGCATTGTTTTATGTTGTTGTTGGGTTTGGGGTTTTTTTCTTTTTTTTCTCTTCCCCTAGTTGGATCTATTAAGATTATAACCAAGACAAATGCCTAGAAGTTTATTCAAGAAAAAAAAAAACAATAAAACCTACGGAAAGCCCCCTCTCAGTCACACATACACATAATCCCCCCAAGTCAAGAGATGCTTTCAGAGGAGAGAAATTCTATTTCAAAACACATCCTTCTTTCCTTTCTAATGACATTAGAGATTATCACGTGCAGGTGCTATTTATCTTTGCAACTGCTTTCCTATGACTGTTTTACTGCTTCCAACACATTTACTTGTATGTCAGCCATAGAAAAGGTAACTGAAAATGGCAGCTGTTGAGAAAGCATGTCGCCATGCCTGGAATGACATGCATTATCGGGGCAGCAGGAGTTGCTGGCTCTACAGCCCATTTCTACTTGACCTGCGGAATGATTGGCTGCCTGGGATGGTGATGAATCACTGGAGTTTATGAAACAAGACTGCTGGCATCCTCACAGAGGAAATAAAAACGGGATTTTTTTTTCCCCCCCTCTAACATCCTTGCTGTGGCAAAGAGCTTTTTTATTTTTTTATTTTTACTTTTTGTTTTTCTTCTGTGTTATTTCACCCTGCAGCAGAAGTAAATGTGTCAATTAAAGTCACTTTAATACTGTTCTTGGCAAGTTAATGGTGCACTGAAGGTTAACTATCTTTATTGGATGGAAGTGGGCAGGAATTCTCCCAAATTCCATGTAAATCTTGATCTGGACTCTAATTTTCTCATCTCTCACTCCAGTCCTGAGACTGAGATAGCATAACTAGTAATCAGCTCAAGCGGGATGTAAAAAGGATTTCAGCTGTTCTCACACACAACTTTATTTTCTCTGATAGTGTAAGGATCAGTGACCATTCCGTGGGCTAATATCAGCCAGATCCATCTTCAGCATTTCTAAACTAATGACTAAAATGACATTTCCGGAAAGCATCGACTCCCAGATCTGCACTCACTTTCTAGGTGGTTCGTGAAATTATATTGTGCATTAAGCCCACATTACCGGATTAGGCTGCTATGAGCCTGTGCTTGTAGGAAAGTACTGTGGGGCTGTAAATCTGCCAGGGCACTGACAAGGCTGACACAGTGTGGATCGCAAGCTGCCCTGTAAAACGCAGCCAAGTAAAAATGATCCTTCTTTTTCAATTAAAATACCCAAAATTGTGTTTGGGGGTGGGGAATGGAAAGAACTGCTTGGCTTGTCTCTCCATGTAGCTTACTCAGTGCACTGATGTGTTACCCTGCATCCCTTATTCGGGTAAAGTAACCTATTTTTAAGTTAACTCTCTCTGATTCAAAGGAATAAGGTTACCAATAAAATTGCTTGGGAAGTTTTTTAATACAGCACTTAGATGAACATAATGCTTTTTGCCATTACATGAGAGAGGGTTTTTCTCAACTCTCATGCTTTGCTGCCCAAGCTTTTTTCTCCACTAGTTTTGAAAAGCAATTTGCATGCTCATATCGGCTATTAGACTTTTCCGCCTTTCTCCAAATAATTCAGCTGCTGCAGAGGCTGCAACACACTCGTTATTTAAGGCCCAGCCTTCCCATGCCCCTGCCAGGCTTGTGAAATAGAGGAGGGCAAACTTTAACCAGTGAGAAGGGCAGCACAGGGAACTGTTGCTCGTGCCCTTCGGTGTGCGAGGGGTAAATGCTGTCCTTGCTCCGGAGTTCCCATGGCAGCAAATCAGCAGGTCATCCTCAAGAGCAGCCTTTGAGGACGCCAGACAACAGTCTGTCACCAGCAGGAAGAGAAAGCAGAGAGTTTGAGGACGGGGGAAAAGAATTCTAGAAAATCAGAGAGAGGATAGGGGGAATGGCAAAAAGAGGAGTGAAAAGTAAGGGTATTCAAACACAGATGGTCTGGAAATTGAACCCTGCATGAGTAGATACCTGTGGATGATAGGATAGCTGTGCTACAGAGAGAATTTAAGATTCAAATCCTGTACCTGGCCTCCCTGGAAGCTGCAGGTCAGCATCTGAGGAATTGAGGGCCTCTAGAAAGGAAACAGAATTATCAGAAAGTTAAAATTTTAGAGACTCTAAATTCAATGGTACAACCTCTTGATTTCATTTTCCTTCTCTTCTGCCTAAAAAAGATCTTCTGCTAAACTGTGAGGAAGAAGCTCACTCTGAATCTTGAGAATTTGCCTGCATCATTTCAGCCCACATTTAATTTTAATGAGAGAGTTATATAACCCCCTTTAAAAATAACAAAACACTAACAGAACTGCATTGGCAACACCAGGTGTTCTGCAGTGCTGCTCCAATGAATCATATGGAGATTTGTCTGTGCACGGCTGATGAACATATATTAAACTCAGTTAACCCCCACCCCTGAATAAAGCAATCCAAAGTGACCAAATTTTTCCTAAAGAGCCTTTCGCACAAAACAATGCCAAACTAGATGCTTGCCCTAGGAACCTCATGGTTCCAGCATATTTCCCTTACAAAGTTTTTGTATCGAGGGGCTGAGTTTTTCTTTAAAAGTTGCAGATGAATTATTGTGACCTTTCAAAGTGAAGCATTTTATGTTAAACACTAAGTTGGCTTAAATGTTTTGGTTCAGAAGAGAAAATCAATGTTCCTGTTTGTTGCACTGAGCCCCAAATCTCTTAAAATGTTAAGAACAGCACATTTAACAGGTATCTCTGGGAGAAATAAACATGTGACCTCATCAATGTTCCTTTCAGACAGAGAATTTGCGGGAAAACTGAACCACTGACTCAAGCTCATTAAACATCTTGGTTCAGATGCCGTTCTTGACTCGAGAAGTCCCTCAGCCACCAGTTGCTGGAAGGTGTGAAGGATCACAGTGCACTTGCCATACCCACACTCTTTCTCTTCCTATCCATTATCAGGGGCAGCAGTATGGACCAAGTGGATCTTTTGATCTGGCCCACGTGGCAATTCTTACACTCTTCATTTAAGGGGGGAAAACACCCAAACCACCAAAATGAGTCATGGTGCAGTTTTCTGCTCATCCAAATGCCTTACAGTTACTGCAGGAGCCTTTTCTTTTTGTCCTTCATGTCTGATCTTCAGTGGTTTCTGCCTGAGAAATACAAATATCAAACAAAGATAGCTACTTCACATATTTTCAGGGTGATTGTTATTTTTGAGGATTGACATGTATGCTAGACACTTCATGAACAAATGTAAAAAAAAAAGACCTGTGAAATTTCCTACATTAAAGATGCCACAGTTTTAATTTCAGGTGAAATCAAATCATTTGCAGTGGGAAAGAAAGAAAAATACATGGTAGAAGTGAAGGAGAAGGGAGAATGAAGGTTAAGCTCATAAGGATCCTGCTGCTAGAAGAGGAGCACAGTAGGTTAATTCAGATATTGTAGTAAACCCCTCAGATGTCTTTACATTTTGTTTTTAAAAGCAAGTCTACTTTTGGCTTCTTGTCTCTTTTGATATCCCTTAGCCACATTCTTTCTTTGCTGATGCCACATTAGAACTTCACACTTACCTCTGCCTGTGGCTTTTGGAGTTGGAGCTGCCCTCCAGCATCACCTCCTGATGATCACATCCAGGCCATCCTCAGCATCCACTTCCCTGATTCTGTATCTCTCCCAATAACCAGCCTCCCCAAGTGGGCAAAAATCTTCAGAAAACTCAAATTTATACAAAATTATAGAGATTTTTGTGTTTCCAGTAGTTCTTCCTGTGGGTGTGGATGGCAGGGAGGAAGGGGTTTTTGTTACAGTGGGATTTTTCCCCTGCTCTGTGAAGGCATACGTGGGGTTTTTGCACATTGTGAGGATGGAACTACACAGATCTGTGAGCGCCAGATGTGTGATTTCTCCTGTCCTAAGTCATACAAGATTACAGGTTTTCACATGGATAAGATAACAGCCAAATCCAAGAATATTCAGTTCCCTCTTCCAGGGTTGTTTGGAAAGTGGACTTTTTTTACCATAAATAACAAGTCTGCTCTCCAGTAGGAAATCAGTTCTGCCCAGTGCTTGTAGTACCCCAGTTTCTCTCCTTTTTGGGTAGCAGCTGTTGATAGTCAGCAGGTGAGAAAATAAGGTAGTTCATAAAAAAAAAAAAAAAAAGAAAAAGAAAGAAAACTGAAAAACCCAGTCAATCTCTGTTGCCAAGTCAAGATAAGACTGGGTTGACAAAAGCCTTGGTCTTGTGTCTATATGCACAAGGCACTAACACAAAGGTAACACCTGTGGATCAATAGTGATGCTCTTCAATAGGACTGCAAATAAATAACAGGATGGTAAGGCTTGGTCTTGCAAAAATTTGCTTTTTACCTGCTTTACTTCAGCATTCACTAGCATTCAGCGTTCCTAGTGCTGAGCTTATGAACAGTCCCACTGGAGCAGAAGCTATTGGGCAGCCTCTGCACAGCACCAGCCCTGTGCAGGATTGGACCTGAGGGTGATGATTGACCATCCCACATGTCTTGGTGCTCTTCACAAAGTAGGTTGTTCCTTCAAATTAAAGGCCTTTCCAAAAACCCCTCCATTCCATGTAGCATCTGCCTTGTGCCACGATATGTTGCCTAATTGTTTTCAGAAAGATTGAGTTATTACCCACAAAATGGAACAAAGGCCCTTTACCCACAGTGGGATGAAATCACCTCATCACTGGTATAAAATAGGAAGGGGAAAAAAAAGAGAAGTGAGTGGGAAGTTTTACTATAGCAACCAAGTTTACATAATATCAATGCGCTTCAAGTGAAAGCTCTAGAAACGCTTAATTTGAGGTACCTTTTCACAGGGCTAATTTTAAATGATGTTTATTTCTGAAGATTACTGATGAGCTACAGTAGCCTACGGAAGTGGAGGGGGCCTCACAAGCAGCTAAGATTTCAATACGTAAAATTCATTGATCAGCTTTAACCAATATTTTAATTTTCTTTTTAAAAGGGTTTCAGTTATATGTAAGATATTTTATTTCTCAAAATAAGATGAGCGGAAGACTGTTGTGTGTTCGGCTTTGTAAATACAAAATCCCTACTGAAAGGTTAAGGCTTCATAATTCAAAATTTTATTCCAATGTCAGACATAACTGACCAAGATGGTTTTGTTCCAGGTAATCAAAATCTTCACAAATGGTAAAATGGTGTAGAATTGAGTCTATTACATTTTTCCATCCAAAGAAATGCACTACTTTTTGCTTTAATTGTTAATGATTTTTACATCATTCTGTAGTTATGCCCAAGCACTTTGTGTCACTTGTGCGCTTTGCTTTGCTTTTTTCTTTGTGCCCCCTCCCCTTCTTGCCCCTCCAGAAATCTGCTACCAAGAGTTAAGCTGATGGTTCCCTCCCTCATAGGCAGGCAGGCTCACACCCCATCACACAAACCAAAATGCTGTACTGTCTGCTCCTAGCCACGCCACCACTTCCAGCCTCATGGTTTGCCTGGAAGGTTAGTTCTTTGAGAAAGATAGCAAACACCTCGTTTGCAGATTCCTGCTCCCCCTCGCATTAGTGGAGGATCCTGAGTGATTCCACTGGAGTCATTTGAGCCCGCTCCAAATTTACACCGCTGTCACTGAGCTCTGCTTCTGCTGCCTCTGTTAGAAACTTGCTTTGATGCCAGAGATAAGCTGAATCCTGAGCATGTTCATTGGCTTAGGGGGGAATAAAGCAGAGGATTTGAACTCTCTTCATACTGCCTTGCAGGCTTGGGAGAGAGTGAAGTCATTCAGAAACTTTCCCTTGAAGTGCTTCCAGCAGTAGCATTTCCTTGGCCCAATACTGGGGGCAAGTTGATTAGAAGAATGGCAGTTAAAGATAGGGTGAGGAGAGGGTCTGGAGAGGGGACATGATGTGAGCTCCACACTGGATTTGGTTCTGGGATCTGGAAGGGTTCATTCGCTGAATGAATCCAAAGGCAGTGATGTCAGAGTGAGCTCATACACATGACAAGTCACTGCTCAGTCCTGGCCTTCTGCAGCTGAACTTTTTGTGGGCTTTGTTTTGTTGTGTTTTGTTTTTATTTCTCTGAAGAGGTGTGTGATTTTCAAAGGTTGAGTTGTTTGGAGAAATTGCACGTAGCTCTGTTTGAAAAGCTGCTTGAACGGTGACTAATCTGCAAAGGTGAGGTGGAATTGCTTCATCTGCCCCACTCAGATGATGGAGAAACTGAGGGAGAGCGTAAACAAGGCGCAAGGTCTGGGCCTCTGAAACGAGGGCAGGAGGGATAGGAGGCAGCATTTGTAGCTGGAATAGGATTAAAGCCCAAGAATAGATGACTCCAAATTCTAGGTTCCTCCCTCAAAATTGCCATATGCTCCACCAGTTGAAAAAGCTTAATATTGGTGGGCAGCAATAATGCAGCTCCTCTGAGCCAGTGTTTAGGGCCATTGTCTGATTTATGCTGTGAAAATTAATGCAGCTTCACTTGCCACTCTCGCTCCCCATTTCCCTCTGTACTGTAGCAACGCATCACAGCTTCCATTTTTTCCTTAATTTTTAATAAAAGTTGCTATTTTGTGCACATGTGCTGGTCAAGAATCTGGCATTAATGTTACGAATAACAGAGCTGAACCTGTAGCAGAGTGTGAAACATTCAGGGTTTTTTGTTTCTCACCACTTACCCTCTGCCTTCAAGAGTTAATTCATACATAGACACTACATAATTTATGTTTGAGAACCAAATTATTCGAATGCAGTTTTTCCCTCTAAGCTCTCCTTGAGTCGTATCTCAGTATCTTTTATGGAGAGGCTTTCTTTTTGCATTTGACCCTGTTCCTGCTTCTAACTTTTAAACGGCAAAAGCAAATGTGCTTTGAAAAGTGTGTTACACTGTAGTTGTTAAATAAAGCAATAACCTATGCACTTGTAATGCTTTCTCTATGACCTACTTACATACTACTTCACCCTCCTTATAGTATGATTAAAAGCTGCTTTGAATCCACTATTCCCTCAAGGGATTTGAGGCTAGAATTTAACAAACTGCTGAGAAGGCTTAAGTCAGTAAGAGGGCTTCCCTACAGCTTCTTCCAGCTAATTCACATGTAATTAAAAGGAAAATAAATATTTCAAAAGAACATACGTTTTAATGAAGCATTTTTAAGCACTTACACCTTGCAAAATGGGGCAAATATATAAAGATCTCTCTATTCCACATGCAGATTTTAAGCAAAATTATTTGTGATCCTCTCCTCCTCCCTCTTTGCATCCGGTGCGAAGCGTGGATTTACTTTTCAGTCAGCAGCAGTGGGACTGTGGTCCTTAGAAGTGACAGGCTGGTGAGACTGAAGTCCCATAGATTTAGCAAGTACCAAAAAAACTGATGATGAAGAGGTGCAGATCCAGCCTCACAGGGTGAAGAGGGGGTGGAGACTTCTTAGTTAAAAGAATATCTTCATCCTCACTGAACTGCCTGTATTTCTTCTGAGCTAAAACCTGTCCCTTCTGCAGTGGCAAGATTTTGAAATTGAAAGTTAATCCAACTCTGCTCTGGGCTGGATTAACCACCATGGAGGCCTCAGATCAAAAACCGGGTGGCTACATCCAGCTGGAGAAAGTTGTGCTGGTTTCTCCTTTCATTTGGACTTTGCACCTAATTTTTTTATCCACTGTATTCAGTCCTACACTGTGATGGATGAGTGGCGTAAAGGAATCACCATGAATTTAGTAAAGAGGAGCCATAGCTTTGCTTTGTGCCTTTCTACGTGGATGTTTAGGTGCCATGGTGATGAGGACAGTATGAGAATGTATAGAGCAGAGCAGATTAATAACACTACAGCTATCTGTTCAGGATAGCAGCTGTCCTACAGGGATTATGCTGAGGGCCAAGTGAACCTTTTATTTCTTTAGACTTGCAAAGTAGGCAAAAATTTTAGCAGCCTGAGGGGTTTTTCTTCCTTTTAACTGTTTAAAATTGAAAAAGCTCTTAGTGCAATAAACTGGACTCTAAAAATTTGTCCGTTCTGTATTTTTTTTAATCAAACCAACATTGGTCAAAATTTAAATAAAACTTGGCCTGATTGAGAACACATTTTTTACAGGTCAATTTAATTTTTTTATTAGAACACTCTTTGAAAACTTTAAGCGTAGTAGGTTTTAATTTGCATTTGTTACTTTTTGCAAGTGTCGATTATCCATAACAAATCAAATTATAAAACCTGGAGAGAGATTCAGATGGAGAAGCACACACAATGGAGAGGAACGTTCTATCTGTCTAGACTGCTCAGATCATCCAGTAATCTTCGTAAATATGTTAATATTCTTTTGCCTGGAGCGGCTTTGTATTGAAGCAAGTAGGTCTTGGAGATGGAAAGGAGAATTTATACAGATTTTCAGGGGGCGGTGGCATGGCGGCGGGGGCTCCAGTTATTTGTATGTGTGGAATTTTGTGTGCGTCTTGGTGGTGACACTTCTGTGTGCGGCCAACTCTGAGAGCAGCGAGGTTGGGAGCGGGTTTTTGGGAGGTTACAGCCACGAGAAAGGATTTGCCGTCATTAGTTATTTAAATCCCTCTTTCTGATCAGTGAGGACAGAGTTACTACCAGTCCCTCGCCAGCCAGTAACATCACTCCGAGAATTTAAAACACTGCCAAGGTCTGAATGGCAGGAGTTTGAGTGGAGAGTGCCTGCACCCAGAAGCTGACCAAACCCTCCCGGGGCTCCCAGTTGGGCTCCGGCCGCACTGGGAAGCGCCGTGCCCGTGCGAAGCCCTCGCGTGTCCGCCGGCAGCGCCAGCCCGGGGCTGTCCGCGGAGCGGGGCTC
>VZTX01014858.1:1242212-1282778 GCA_013400915.1 Pardalotus punctatus
CGGGGCGAGCGCGGGGGGTTTTCGGCTGCCGCCGATGATGATGCAACGTGGAGAAACGCGCATCGGTCGCGCGTAGCTGAGCGCTCTCCCCTCCGTGCCCAGCGGAGCCCTCCACAGACACCTCTCCCCTGCACCCAGCCCGGACCCACCCGTGCTTCCTCACCCCTTCCCGGCAGAATAAAAATGCCGCTGCAAAAGCTTCATCAGTTTTCAAATTCAGATGAAATACTAAGCATCCACTGGGAGTACCAGGCAGAACGCAAGGATTTGGCTTTTCCTTTTTTTTTTCCTCCTTTTGTTTTTTTTTTCTTGTTTTTTTTTAATACTGTCCCCAACAGCTGCCTGATATGGCGAGTGTTAATTAGGGTGAGGATGGTTGTTTTACGTGCAGTTGAAGTGGGCATGGGATGTATTGGAAGGCACTGAATGCTGGAATTTCAGAAGGAGAAGTATTCCCCTAGCCCGGCTCTGCTCTGTTAATCTCGATCTGAAAGTTTCTGTTATCGTCCTCTTGGGCATTGCCAATTGACAGGTATTTTCAGGTAACCTAAGCCTTGTATGGAAAAGTAAAAGCTAGAAATGATGAAATAGTCATCTCCCGAAAGATATGAAGTCTGAGGACTGTGCTGCATTTTTTTACAGTATCCAAAATATATTTTATTTTGTTGCTTTTTCTTCTTTCATCAGGATGACAAATGTGGTTTGAGTTACATTAGAATGAGGAGAGGGATTTTGGCATTGACTCTGCACTGTAGCTGTTCTGGTTGAGGCAGCGCTTAAGTTACAAGTGTAAATAAACCCGTGTGTGCAGCAGAGAGTGTCACCTGCAATTTGCACAAATCAGGTTGCATACTGTGCCCCCATCTAAGACTATTCAGACTTTATTGCCTTTTTTACTGGCAACCAAACTTTCTCCTAAGGTGGAATGCTTTTTTTTGCACCAGCAGTGTTCTGCATGGAGACGTTCAGCAGTGACCAGTTGTTCAGGCAGCTGAGATTTAGTGAGTGTGTGGGAGAGGGGCAAGAGTCAGGGGGGGAAGCTACTTGGTGCAGATGACTTACACTATTTTTACAGTCCTTGAAGGACAGTGACTTGTGTAAATGCTGCCTCTTGTCTTAAATTTGTGATCTTAAATTCAAAAAAGTTCTGTGCTGTGTTTTGTTCTTCCCGTTGTAAAATCCCGGTTTTTATTGGTATCAGTCAGTTTTGGTAAAAGTGCTGTCAATTTCTCCCCTTCTGCAGAAAAATTGCAGACGTTTGACTGTTAGGGTACAAAGTAGCAGCTGAACGTGGGAATCTCTTGCTCTGCAGCCCTCTGTGGGGACCTGCCACAGCCGAGCTTCTCCTTGTTTTCATCATCTCAGCTTTGATTAGAGTTTCTACCTGCTGTCCTTCCAGGCAGTCAGAAAAGATCCTGCTAACAAACATCTCCAAGCTCAAAGGCACTGTTAACTGTGGCTGATGGTGCCCTGTTGTCACTTAAGCTTATATAACTTTATCTCCAATTTGCCCCTCGAGGTGGAGTACCACGTCAAACTCCTTCTTCTGCATTGCTCTCTTCATACTCCTTTTCTCTGGAAAGCATCCATAATATATTTTAACACAGCTTGAAACACGGTCAGTGTTCATTAGATGCAGATCATAATGTGTGTCCAAAGATACAAAAATTAGGCTAGAGAAATGTCAGCTCCTAAGTGGATCTTGAAATACAGAAGTTTGATAATGGAGTTGTTAAATTCACACATCTTGGTGCTGGTTCCTCATGTATTCTGGGGGGAGGGGCGACTAAGTCATCTCTTGAAGGAAAAAGAAACTTTACCTCCTGTATCATCAATGGTTGTGTTGTCATGTGCTTTCCTTGTAAAAACCAAACGTTGCTTTGCTGCTGATCTAAGTAATTGTGGAGATGGTACGATTTCAAGGGATCATGTGTCATGCATGCAAATTAATAGTGAGGCTAAATGGCCAATAACTCAGGGAGCTTCTATTCCTAACAAAAATAGTCTTGAAACTAAATGCTGTGTGTGGGAGCTTTGCTACCCTGCCTTTCTAAAACTCTGCCATTCACTGTTTAAAACCATCTTCATCTTGTCCTTCTTAGCCAAGTGGTGACATACATTCATTTGCAAGTCCCCAGCTCTCTGGACTAATCAGTGCTGACGAGGATGCAGTTTGATTACGCATCAGGGGTCAGAGGCACACGAGCACCTTCCCCTTTAGCTGCCCCCCCAGGCGAGCAGCGAGCCGCCAGCAGCGTTAGCAGGGTGGCACGGAGCATCCGAGAGCACGCTCCGAGTTACCACGCTGCACAAAACTTTTAACCTCGCCATCTGCTCCAGCCATTCCGTGTAGCTCTGTTCAGTCTTTAGCAGAAAGGAATTTCCTATTTTAGAGCGATGCAATTAGCAAAATATATGTATAACACTTCTCTTTCACAGCACAACCGGCAAAACTAGATTTTTATTTTTTTAAATATGCCGGTGGCATATCAGATGTTTTGGGAAATCAGTAGCATGCAACATAACCTGCACTTCTTTGCACACTTAAAAATTCTTTGTAAAGGGAATTATTTTCTGAATCATCCATTCTTTTAACAAGGAAAAAAAAAGGAATTTTTCAAGGAATAACTTTCAGTGCATATCTAGTGTGAAAGTTAACTGCCAGCTTGATAATTGCAAAGTTAAAATGCTTTTACCGCTGTGAGGATGTTAATGGCTCTTAAATGTTGCTTCCTTTCAAATTTTGCTGCTCTTACTATATAGCTAAATGGAAATAAAATAGAACATCAGATATGTTGAGCATGACTGTGTATAATTAAACTGTACGCATGGCATCAGTGTACCTGGTTAGTAACTGAATGGCAATTTACTAGTAAAAATTAATTAATGACATGGCATTAGAAAATAGATACTCTAGGATATGAAGCATAGAGATACAAGAACTTCTGTTCTTGAGGGTGGGTGGCAAGCTGGATGCTCTAACCATGGTAAATGCCTGCAAAGAGACCTGCTTGTGGTTCGTGCTCTGGGAAGGATCAGGAATTGTTTGACTGCTGTCGAGCGCTGCCGGGAAGAGGCAGTTCTGAGGAAAATACAGAGATGTGTGTACGTGAAACGTGTACATGAAATGTGTGTGTATATGTGGATGATGTAGGAGAGGGTTAAGGGTTACTAAGTGAGGTTATAAAATCCGAGTTCAATGTAGTTTGCTGATTTCACTGGCTTACAAGTACATGCCAACTGGTTGATTGTAAAGTGGTTGCTTTGAGGATTAAATACTCATCGTTGTAAACCCCCCCATGTTGATTTCTGCAATACCATCAAATATTTTTCCATTCCGTGTTCCCACATTTCAGTGCCTGAGATTACCTTTACTGTAAATGAGTATTAGTGTTTGTTACTACTGAAACAAACTCAAATTTTACTCTAATTTTTGGAAGCTGGATGTAATACCAATAAACTACATTGCGCTTAATCGGTGCTCATGCAACCTCATGGGTTATAAGGCAATAATGAAAAAATATTTAGCCTTTGAATTTCTTCCTTTTCTAATCTGAGTCAAAATCAGATATATGTGCAATATGCTGATTAAAAAGCCAGTGAAGATCAACTTTTGATACTTTTTGTTTCAAACAAAATGTCATCATTCATAGGGCAGGCTTGCAGTTTAAAATCCAGAACTTCCTTCTCTTCACTGAACCTGCAATATAAGACTTCTTTTTTCTTTTTAGCAAAAAGTGGAGATAATAAATTTATGTTTTTAAACTTCACTGCAGGGAAACTCAAAATCCTGTCAAAAATAATTTTCCCACTGTCTGGTCTTTTTTATATCTAGAATATCAAACCATGATTTGGTAACCAAAAATAGATAGTTGGGTATTTTTAAGACCACAGTCTCATCCTTATACTGACATTTTATTCTAACTTTGATTCAGCAATAGCTTTATTTTAAGTATTATGACTTTTACTTAAGTTACTTGTGTGACAGATTCCTTGGGCCACTACTGAGGAAAAGCAAAGAAAAAAAAGAAGAAAGTTTTTGACTGTTGCCAAGGAACTTCAGAAAGGAAAATAAATCTTTGTATGTCTGTTAAGTAATTACAATTTCATAGTGTCCTTCTCCCCATCATCTTTTCTAGAACCTCATTCAGTAGTTAACCTACGATAACTCTCAGCACATCAATATTTAAATATATCTTTCACTTCCTATGATACGATCTCACAAGTTTTAAGCCTCCCCCACACGTATTCATCATCCAAATTAATCATCAGTTATGATTGCTCTAACAACTTTGATAACTCTAAATATTTCATTGGCATTTTAGGATGTTTGATATCTTATGAGCATTTGGACTGTTCGAATTTCATGATTAATTCATTGATTAATATAAAAATATTTGATGAAACCGATACAAGGAAAAGGTGTAAAAAATCTTTTCATTTTTAAAAGCACCTGGAATATAAAGAATACACTTTGGCAAGACAACATTCTAAAGAGAAATCATTATTTTATAGTTTAAGCATATAAAAACTTCTTTCCTTCTAAAGTGGAGAGGCAACGTTTTTATATTTTGGATTTTTTTTCTTCATTTCCACACACTGTGTTTCCTATAGTGGATTATTTCTTGTGTGTTCATATAGTTGCAAAGTATATTGCATCTCCCGACATGATTTCCTTTGATTAAAACAAACTGGTGGCAGGGCCAGGTTAACCAGAGGCTAAAGTCACAAAATAGGGAATACATATAGAAAGCAAGGCTGAGCTTTCCTTAGCAAAGAAGTGGGAGAACAAGAAAAACCTTCATAGGTATAAGAAAAATGCAGGAACAAGAATGCCTATTTGGAAAATAAAAACTAATTGGAGCAATAAATGTAATGTTCTCAAGTAATTGTGAAATAATTATTCCCCTTTAGAATCATCATACTTTAATTGCTTTCCAACGCATTCCTGCATTCTCTGTGCCTATGGAAAGGAAGAGTAGCGCTTGTGTTCCCTCCAGGTTTTCATTTTTCATTTGCAGTAAGCTGCTGGCTTTCTCATAAAGGTTTTCAGAAATATGTTGCCTTAAACGCTCTTGTGTTCTTCCATATGGTGTTAAGTAGAAAAGGTGAATGGCAGATGCTGAAGGTATAAATTCCCTCCTAACGTCCAGATAAAGCACCTTGTGATTTAGTTGTGCAGTTTCTCCATCCTCTGTATCACAGATTTGTAATCAATCTCCCATTTTCATTGAGGCTGGGTTACGTAAATAGGACACACTTCAGTAGTGTATTCTCTTTGCTCACAGCTTGATTCTTGAAAATTCAGCTGACAATAGTTTAAAATTATAATATTAATAAAGAGGAGATCATCTGGCCTTCAAAATGACATCTGAAAGCAGCTTCTGTTTTGTGTTAAATCTTAATTACTGTATTTAAATGAATGCCTAAATGAGCCAATTCACAAAGGAGTTGCCTACTGTACCAATAGTGCCTGTTTGGTGATTTTTTTCCTTTGGATTTACACAAATATAAAAAAAGTAGTTTATATGGATGAGAACAGCTGCGTTCTCTTGCCTCTTACGACTCAGCTGAAGAAGGCTGAGTATCTTGAGAGTGTTCTCTGCCCTGGGACAGCTCCTCACTTCCCTGCCAAATGGTGGCAATACTTAAAGCCAAGTTAAAAAGCAACGCTCTGAAAGAAACGTTGGTGTAAGAACTGTGAGGAAAACCCTGCACCGTCCTCCTGAGTCACATTTTGTGAGTTTACCCATCATTTGTTATCAGGGGCAGCATATTGTCACAGCTGAGGGCAGGGCTTAGGGCTTAGTACCGTGGAGAGTCTTAGCCCATGGCTGGGAGTGCTCCTGCCTTTGGTTAGGCTGGGAGGGATGTGCTCCTGCCCACTTCTGCTCAGCTTAGTCTGGAAGCAGAGAGCTGTGTCCTGGTTATTGTGGAAGGAGACACCAAGCCCAGCTGTGCCCAGCTCCCCCTGCTCCCCGCTGCACCAGAGATGGACTCATCCCTGAAAAGGAGCATGCAGGGAATTTATGTCCTTGATTTCCCCTCAGCCTACGCATAGTGAGCCACGTCAGGTTTGTCAGGGAAACAACAACAGCAACCTGAGAATTTTGGTTTATGATTTTCACATCCCTGTTCATTTCTTAAATTCTTGTGTTGATCTTACCCTGGGGTTTTAGAGTTTACAACCGTGGCTATTCCAGAGATGTAGCTATTGCTTTTTCAGGAAAATGGTGTTAGTGGCCTACTGATTTTAAAAAAAAAATAGTTGTTATTATTATTATTATTGTTTTCTTTTTTCTACGTGGGTTAGTGTGACAAAGAAAATGTAGTCCTGGCAGAAAAGCCTAATGCTGTCCCAGCAGTCATAGGTGGAAGTTCATTGCAACATTAATTTACCAGTTTTTTGGTGTCTTTCCACTCAAATGTACTCACTCTTAGACAACAGTGGAGATTTGGAGAGGGATATCCAGACACAAACACCCTTTAGCTGGTGTGTTTAGCTGGATATCTCCATGACAGGAGGACTATGACCCTTTCAGTCCCAGGTTGTACTGTGATTTCCCTTGTACTCTGATCCTGCATCCTTTATGCTTTGAAGCAGCTCCAGTCTGATATCAAGTCACAGCTGACAAGAGGTATCTTTTGTTTCATAACCCTGAAAAATAATGAAAATCCATCATGATCTTAATCCAATTGTGTGACACTCTCTTCTTGCTTAATATGTAAGCCCTCTTCCCATTTCTTGCTCCTCAAAAGCTTTACACCTCTCAATTGCTCGGAGATGCAAAAAAACACAAACATCCACAGCTTGCTTGACCCAGCCCTTGTGTTGTTGACTCCAGGGGCACGTGGTCCAGTGATGGTGCCTGGCCTAGTGTGAGATAAGTGCACTTCATTTGCCTGAAACAGACCCAGTAGCTGAAAATTATTAGCTTCTGGGAGAGCATAACTGCATCTGAAAATCTACAAAATCAAGTGATCTATTCCCTTCTTCGCTCTTTTTTTTTTTTTTTTTCCCCTGGCTCATTCAATTGCTTGGCTCTGTCAGCCCTCGCCTGCAATTCATTGCTAGTGAGAGAGACATCTGGTTCTGCCCTTTATCAATAAATGCTTTTATAATTTTTTTTCTATTTCACCACAGATGGAATTTAGAACAAGCATTAGGAGTTTGAAATGTTGTCAAACACACTCCATGCCCAGTGGCTATTGCGTAAAGAAAACCCTATTCTATACCTGGTTCTTATACAAGATGCTCTAGAAATTTCAAGTCTGTGGTTTGTCTTGATTTCACCATTAGTTTTTAAAAACTTGATCCCCCTGTTGTGTCGTCCAGGGGAATAAAATAATCTTTCATTTTATCTGCAATGTCTCTCTATTAACATGTAGAAAAGCCGATAATTTCCTTAGTCATTAAATGAACTTTCAATTTTTTTCTTAATTCAGTTTTATTTCTTCCTCCAAGATCTTATTGCTTAGAAACCAGTTTTTCCTATTCTAATGGCCCTATCCAAACTGTATTTAACCCCTGCTGTCCAAAACAAAAAAACAAATAAATAAGCAAGAAAGAAAAAGAGAGAGTGAGGGAAAGGAAATCCCTGTGATTATTACTTTAAGTATGCATTTAGTCTTTAAAACTGATTCCTGAAAATACTTTGATTGGGGAGATATTCAGAGATTCTACCACAAAACCAGAAATGCCAAATTAGTGAATAACCACAGATGAGCTAGATGATCTCTCCAGGAAAAAAAATGCAGAAGTCATTCCCCTTGTCCTAAACTGACCCATGTCATGCAACTTCTTCCTCGAAGCACTGAATTTTTAGGATTGCCAGGTGAGCACTGGCTTTTTCCAGCAGGTTCAGTGCTGCCAACTCCTTCTGGAGATCAGTATTGAGTGGGAGGGGACCGGGGGAAGAGGAAGGAATAAAATTAGCATTTAATTTTGCAGGATGTGGAAAAATCAATGACAAGTGAAGCAATTCTTAGAAAAAGAGAACCTCTCTGGACACGTAAAGCGCCATTATCTGATGTTTTATTACCAACTGTAGCCTGCAGTCCGTGTTCAAGCCAAACTTCCAATGGGTTTCCAGGAGCTTGGCTTGAATGAGGAATGCAAAATGCGGGGCTTTGCATCCCATGCCAGGCTGTCCAGCTCTGAACGATGAATTGCAGTCATGTACGTGGGTTTTGCAGCCTTTTTCTCATTACTCGCCTCAGAGTGAACTTCAGCACGGAAACATGAGGCAGATAACTTTGAGGCTGTTCTACCTTGCTAGCAGAGTTGCTGTCTTGATGATGAAGTGGAAGATAAGTCACTTCTAGTTAGGCAGGTATTCTTTCGAGGCATGTTCACACATCTCAGGTTGGGGCAGGGGGGTTCTACTGTTCTTGTCAAATCTTCTCCCCTTTGCCAGAGAGAAGGATTCATCTCGACGCCTGAGGGCTCTCAGCTTTCGCAGATATCTCTGTTGTTTGGCTGCAGAAGATAGAGTACAACTTCTGCTTTTAAGTTTGTTTGTTTTCTGTGGAGAAGAGAGTAAATGCAGCAGCTTCATAACTGTGCTCAGATATAGTCGAAGAAAGTCCAGCACTATATTACAGATTTTTAAAACAATTGGGTTTGCCTGATTTCATTGTCCCCTAAGTGCAGCCTAGTATCTCACTTGATAGACCACATTTATTTATCTTCACGACCAGGCTGTGTAGAATAGGAAAAGCTCAGAGTTTCAGTATCTTCTTGCCATTCTCATGGCTCTGCTGTTCCTGGAGTATTTCGCTGGAATAGGGTGAAGTTTTAGTATGTATTGTAGTACATAATGATTTAGGGTTAGATTCTGGGTATTTTTGAGCCTGTTCTCTTTCTGCAGTGACTGTTTCAATGTGGCCATATAGATGTTGACACTTTCCAATGACAATTAGAACTCTGTAAGACAGCAGCAACTCTTCTATGTCCTGTGCAAGCCCTTCCTTTGAAACCAACAGGAGTGAGACCTGTTTTCCAGCCAGAAATATTGCTTACAAGGCTTAATGTGGCCCAAACGGTCTTTGAGAACATTGGCTGATCTCTGTGTTTTCAAAGTATTATTCCAGGCTCCTTCAGATCATTTCTTCTTCTTCCCCTGCATGCACAGTTTATGGGATTTGGGAAAAGGTCCTGCAGCAGCCTCGTTGCTGCCTGTGTGTCTGTGTTGATGTGCAGTAGGCCAATCATAGCAGGAGATACACACTGGAATTCAGAAAGGAACAATTTTCGGCTTGCTCTGATGCCCATATTGCTACCTGGAAGCTCTGCAGGAGCTAGAGACTTATTTGGCTGATTCTGTGCCTCTTTGCTCTCTCTGCGCTCACCTCCGCATCAGGGGATGCTTAGATTTTTTTACTTTGCTGGCCTTCAGAGGATTTGAAGGTCTCTGGGCACCCCTGGGCTCTCCATTTCTTCTCAAGTGGGACAGGCAGTGGAGAGGACTGCTGCTGACTTCAGCTAGTTGGGCCTCTGATTTTCCTGTTTGGTTTGAAGCCACATATACAGAGAGAATTTGGAGTTGATGCCAGGCCTCTGGGTAAAATGAATATTGTGGAGCAGAAGAAGGTATGTATTTAGGCAAGGCTTTCATATAAGATGCAAATTCAGGATTACTTAGCAGAGAAAATAATCATTTAAAATTAATGTTATATTTAAAAAGTGGAGCATCATTTGTGTTAACAGGAGTGAAGGTTTTATTTTTAAGCTGAGCAAAGCCCCAAATCCCAGAAAATGCAAAATTTCTGCTGATAATTTCTGGACATGAACCTGGAAGGCTTCATGGAGACTTAGAAATAAATCAACTTCCCTCTCCTTTCCCAGAACTCTTTGGGCAAAAAAAGGTGTAAATATTTAACAGCAAATAATCACATTGCCAAGAACAGCAAACAAAGCTTTTTTATTCAATTCTATAATATGCAGTAAATAATGAAAACCCTCATAGATCTAGCTGGATTTTTTTCTATCATTGAAGAAGCATGTAGTACTTTAAAAATCCATCAACATAGCTAAGACTCTTTTTCCAGTCTTTTACCACTTCATGCCATATTTTTCTCTGCCCCTGAAATATGCAATTTACCCTGCTTATGTTTGTTTGAACTGCTGGGAGCCTTCAGCATGCTCTGATCCATGATGCAAGCAAGAAGCCTTCCCTGCCCTTGCCTACCTTGTGAGTTAAGAACCCCCCTGCTCACCATCCATTCAATATCCACAAAAACACCACTGTGATTCCTTCCCTACTTCTCTGGTGGAAGAAGTTCCTACAGATATCTGCAAAACATTTACTTTGTTTTCTTCCTTCTTTGATAAGTAAGAGAAACCTATTGAACTTGGAGCACCACCTAGAATTTAGATCTGAAGTGCTTAATGATTTTCTGTTTTTACTATACAGATAGTGATTCAAATTTTGAAAGTCCCTGAAAGCATGACCAACCTTTTTGGTCTCTGTTCATTGACCCAGCAGACTGGAATTATCAGCCTTCACTATGATTTTCTAGGTCTTCTGGGGATCTGTTGCTTGACAAAGTACAGTAGTTTTTCTTGCATTTTTTAGTGGATGCTTTAGTAGGTTCTCTCAGCTCTGTTTTTTCAACAGTCTTGTACTACAGTTGTGAACCAAATACGATACTATCATGTTGTTTTCTTTTTCTGCACAACCCCAAGTTGCCCTACTTACCCAATGCAAATCACTGTGGATCTACGTAACATGCCTTTCTCAAGGGCATCTGTTAATTCCATGTGACAGGCTGGGCAGTTTCAGCCAGGAATATTGAGCACTGAAAGAAGACCTGGTTAGGCTCAGTAGCACTTAAATTTAACCAAATTTTAAGCAATCCTCCTAAATTATAGCTTTGACAGACTTTGTGTGAGAGCAGTTCCTTCAATATTGAGGTGTTTAGGTGAGACTTTTATCATTAACAGCATTCTCCTGTACAGTAAATATATACAGCACCAAGGTAGGTGATGCAGCAGGAAGACAGAGAGGCCTCAATAGATTACAACCTCGTCTCTAAGCGCTTGACTTTTTATACAATGAAACTGGTGGTAATATTCAGTGAAAATGAGTGGTTTAGAATCAGCTCAGATATTCAGGTTCCAGAAAGACTGGTTGTTATAAATAAATTAAGGACTGAATCCAAAGCTCGTTGAGTCAATGGGCAGACTCCCTTTGATTTCAAAGCGCTCTGTATCTGTGATCCAAACGCACCGCGAACAAATAAAGACAAAGAATTTATGTTGATTGGACATATTCAGTGTGACAAGAGCTTAAGTCTGATTCTCCTCTTTGCTTATGAAACACAACTGTGTGCTTCTCCCCGGGGCTGCTGGAAGACAAGTATTTTGGTAGCTGCATGCTAGGACTCACAATTAGTGCAAGCGCTGGCTCCTCGCGTTAAGAATCACTGTGCTCTATGAAATGGAGAGAAAGTTATGGAAAGGGACAGAAAGTTATGGCTGATAACAATGTATTTTGGGGTTGTCCTGATTTGCCTTCAGGGCTTTAGAGGCGTTAATTTATCCTCCTATTTTTATTTTTCTTAACTCTTTTTAAAAAGTCATCTTGATCCGTTGCGATGGTAAGTTTAGTGGCATCAAAATGCTTGCAGTCAAATTGTGGTCTTTAGAGGGAGGAGGTTCTCTGCTGACTGAATGCCCTCTGTTCTCATCCCTTGGTTGGAATATTCTTTGGCATCAGGCTCTGGGTCTGCCTTCCGTCTCACCTGTGGGACTTGGGGACACTGTGTAGGTTCTTTCTGTGTGTAAAACCTTGTTAGGAAGCGGGTTAATTTTCTTAGTCAAGGAGCTCAATGCACTCCAAGGGATGGATCAGTAGCACCACAGTAGCCTCAAGATCACTTGTGTTGCAGACTGATTCTGGTTTACTGCTGAAGGAGATGCTGAATAGAGAAGCACAAATCACTTTTGCTTAAGATATGATTAACTTACATGAAGCAGAACTCCTCTGACATGGATTTCTTTTTTTAATATCAGATACATATATTTCATTTTACCCTAAAAGAGTTTACTCTTCTGGATCTTCTGAACAAATCAAATGCTTGATTTCTCTTTCTGAAATCCATGATCATGTTGTCTTTGAAGCAGCCTTCAGTCTTATTTCTAAACTGAAGCTGGTTAGTTTGTCTCAAAGTGACTTCACCTCATGCAACCTTGATACCTTTTCACTTGCTATGTTTTTGTTCTGATCTAGATTTACTTGTGCAACTGTGAAAGGCATGGTCATTTGAACAAGGTGTACTGAGACACCTCTACATTTTTAGCTACTGTATTTCTAATTTTTTATAGACCTCAAATTTTCAAAGTTAACTCCAATTAATCTTTGTTCTGGTTTATTTAGGTTCCCCTTGCAAAGAGCAGAATAATGGGAAAAGTAAAAGCAGAATGTATGTATGGGTTAGTATAAACCACAATCCTTTTCATACTGAACATTAGCTTGTTGAAATGTCTCCACTCTTGGCAGAAGACAAGCTTCGTAACCTAAGAGGATGTGATTTGAGTGGAGTTTTCATGCCCCATGTGCTCATTGTGTTCTTGCCACTGATGCAAACATTATCTATAATTACATTTTCAAGAGACTGAAAATTGCAGTCTTTGTGGAACAAAAATGCAGCTGAAGAATGGAATGTATATCCTCTCCACCCTCATTATAAGGCTTATAAAAATCAAACTATAAGGCCCAGCACCGTAGCTTTCAGATATAGGAAACCAGCACTGTCAGTCTGCAGTAGAGCATTTTTCACTGAAAATTAAGGCCTTTTGATAATCAAGCTAGTGCTGTTATTTCTTCTAGTTTGCCACTGAAACCAGTCAAACTAAAATTTGTAATTCAGATCAGTATAAATAAAGTTGGAGTAATTAGTCTGTTTGCTTATTTACAATATTTTCATGGATTTGAGATTTTATTCACAATTGATGGCAACATTAAAGTTTTATTCGACAGATCATAACATGGGTGT
Source organism: Pardalotus punctatus (assembly GCA_013400915.1). NCBI lineage: Eukaryota > Metazoa > Chordata > Aves > Passeriformes > Pardalotidae > Pardalotus > Pardalotus punctatus. Next base: position 1,255,212 of record VZTX01014858.1, read on the forward strand.
TGAAACATCCTGCCACACCATGCTGTGGAGCAGCCATGTTTTTCAGGAGGAAAACAATAGTACTGAAAATGCTGTTTTCGTGATGTTCTGGACACCGAAGAATTTTAGTGCTGCTGCTCAAACTGCACATCTCACTAGAGCACCTCTTCCCTATATCAGTGTTACCATCTTCATTCCAGTAGCTGAAGAACCAGAAACAGAATACACATCCTTGACTTTAGGTGTAAAATAAGCACTGGAATCTTAAACAAAGGTTCCAGGTGGAGGCAGCTAATCCTGATCTCCTTTAGTATGCCTTTTAGAGTAGAAATTAATGAAATCACATTAGTGATATCAATTAGTGTATCAATCACATGTGTTCACAACACCCATGCATTCATTTTCCTCTTATGAGCTTCGGTTCTGAATGGGGTTTTCCCTCCATAAGTGGGGCATTTAAATGTTCTCTGAAAGTGGAGTTCCTCTCTTTTACCAGGGAGATAAATGCCTTTGGATAGAAAGGCACATGCAGTTATTGGTTCTGTGATTTACTGCATCGAGGAGTGTGCGTAGAGGTGTTGAATGACCATATCAATGCTAATAAATAGATAAATAAGGGATGGTCCTGAATGCCTGTAAATCTGTGAGAATAAATGCAAGAATGTAGGAATTTATTGTTAGAAACACAAATAGTCTGGACTAAAATTAGTGTTTATTCACTGCTTTCCTTTCAAGCTGGTTGTTTTTTATTATTCTAAAGGAATTAATGATTTGGTTGCTCTTCCTAGGTTCACAGTTACTGTTAAAATCAATGTTTAAAGTAATTTGGATTGAAATAGTATAAGTCTTACTAGAGATCTGTTTATGACCATCCAACTTTATGTGGAAAGGGGTCTGGGCAACATCACATTGCAGGCAGGTGACAATAAGGGCAACTAGATCCACATACTTTGTGCAGTTGCTGCCCAAGTTGGTAATTCTGCCTCCAAGTTCTGCTCCCCAATTGCTGCAAATTATGCTCAGGAACACTGTGGTGATTGAGTGCTGGAGTTCCCAGGACAGCATCTATTCTTAGTGGTCCAGCAAAACTTATTAAGAAAAGTAATTAGAACAAAGCTCAAGTACATTAGCCTCTTTAATGCTCCTGAATTCTCAGAGCTGTCTTCAACATTGGCAGAGGCTGTTTCCAGTAGAGAAACTGAAGCAACTTTCTTCGCTGAAGTTAAATCCACTTTGGTCTTTGGCATCGTGGTGGGAATTTCTTCTTACATAAAAATATCAAGACCCAGGCAGATCAAAGGGCGCTGGTATTCCCATTAGTGAAAATAACCCACTTTGCTTTTGTTTTTATGATGGATTTCTGTCAAGATGCAAATTTCTGTGTTTCTGTCCGCTTCTTATGAGTTGTGTTCTTCTATGCTATGTCACCTCACACCTTTTTTGTCATCTCCTGAGGCTCAAGAACTATGATGTGTTTGCATAACTATCCAGTTACCTTTAAAGAATCATTTTTTTCTTTCTTTCTTCTTCATCATAAGTCTGCCATCTTAGCTCTGGCAGGCTAGAAATGTATTTTCTTTCTCTGCTTGCAACACCATCCAGCATTACATTTGCTCAACAAATCATCTCCACCATCATCCTGAATGCTTGTTTCTCCATTGGAATCCAAAAAGCAGTTTCAAGCCTGTTCAGTCTTGTCTGAGGAATCAAAACTATGTCTCCTTGGGCTTTCAGGAAGTCCTTGGGGATATCTCTTTGACATTTAAACTACTTCAGAAATGTGAGTAGCCCTATTCCTGAGATAGGAACGTTCACTAAAGACCTTCAGTACAGGGAGACCTGCTCTATTGAGAGGAGCTACAAGGAGAGGTGCTTTTTGTTTTTTCTTATTATATACCAATATTCACTTATTTATGTACTTATCCCCTTCCCCAGGCATTCCCCTCCCTGCTAATTCTGGCAGAGTTGGACAAGAGTTAACAAAATGCCCTTTGAGCTGTAGGATGTCCCATTAGGCAGGAAAACAGGTTTCTAGGTTTTACAAGTCCAGACTACTCACATTCACTTACTGAACAAGCAGGCTATTTATAAAAGGGACCACAAGCTATTTTTTCTTCCCTTATGCCAATTAGTGACAATTTTTAGGTCTTCTCTTCTGCCACACTCAGGTTTTTTTGTCTTTGTTCTTCAGTTGCCTTCGAGAGGTCTTTTGATGCTTTCTGTACTGTTGCTTTATAGGCCAGACAGTCGCGTCTAATGTCACTCCTGACAACGTGCAGTCTGTATAGTAAATTTAATAGAATAACACTCATTTGTTCTTTGCCTCAAAAATAAAATCCTCTTCCAGTGGAAGCTGCTGAATTGCAAGGATTGCACAGCCGCTTGTGCTTCTGGGAGCACTTGAAGGACAGTTGAGAAGACACATCACTGTGGCCGCATCAAAACTCTGCTATTTGGTTTTCCTTCTTAGCAATTCGTAGCCTAGGGGGGAATGAAACATAATTTTCAGTAAAGTGGCTTGTGCCTTCACTGAATCAAACTTGTCCCATTTCAGATATTTGTACCGTAAATTTCCAATGGCATTAAAAATATGTTTCTTAATTTTAGAAGATTCTCAGGACTTTCCCAAGGATGGAGAGGAAGTATGTCCCACAACTCCTGAGGCAGGGTGACTTTTGCCTGGCACTGCAGACAGGATTGATGTTAGTTTCACAACCAACTTTGTAATAAAATACCCTGTTTGAATATAAATAGTAGAATAGTCAGAAAGGAGTCTGCCAGTACCTGCCTGAAAGTTGCTGCTTCCCCCGCACCAAGGAGTTGAATGCTGATCCTCAGGCTATTCCATTCTGTGATGCTAATAGCACTAATACAGTATCATTGTGTTTGAGGCTTCAAAGATATCGTACAAGCATTTTCTTATGATTCCCTGATCTTTGCATTTATACCCAGCTGTTTGTTATTCAGTTCAGCCATCAGCATCTAAGTCTCAATGGACCATGTAATATGCAGCTGTAGCCAGATGTAATGCTTCCTATTCCTAAATGTTTCTGTTAGAAGCTAAGAGTGGCAGGCTAAAGACGACTGATAACAGTGTTGCTTGCATTAATTTAAACTCCAGAGCTACAGTGATTCTGTTTGGCAAATTTATTCCATGGCCAACAAGCAGAGCAATATTTCCAATCTCCATCATTGCTAGTAGTGTTGACATTAAATACATTGAGTATGTCTGCACTGATACAGAATGTACTTATGGTGCTAATTCAAATAGGAGAGGGATGTCCAATTTGCATAAACAAATATATTTTCTGATACAGTTCTATTTAAGAGAGATAAAGACAGGAAGAAGCTTGTTCTAAACAATGACTCACAATAATTTAGAACAGTTCAACAAATCTTCACCCTACTTAATTTTTTGTTCTCTGTGGATAGCTGGAGAACCTTTCCAACACCTTGTTCAAGCCACAGACAAATCTTGCTCTGCTCATCTTTCCTGGCATAGGTGGTGGCACAGAAGGGAATTGCAGTGTTTTGAGTTTTGGAGTCGATCTTTAAGGTCCTTTCACACCAAAACAATTCTGTGATTGATTCTAAATTGATGCCAATGGGTGGTTAGAGACTTCTGAGAAACTTTGGACAGGAGCATTCTTCACAACTGCAAAAAGGCCCTGTCAGTGGGGACTCAACATACTTCAAAATTTTTATGGAAATTAACTTTTCTCTAGGGATTTTAATTTTTCATTGGCAGTGTGACTTTATAACATACACTTTAGGTTGTGCTTTGTCATTTTGTATTATTTAACTCAATGTGAGAATTAAATCAAAATTAGATGTGTAGTGGTTGCTCCTTGTTTCTTCCCTGCCCCTATGCCAAGCTTCTTTTATATATATATATATATATATATATATATAAATCAGTTTGCACATTTGCACACTAATTAATCTTAATCCAGCAGGGTTGTTAGGGTGATGGGCAGTGCTCTCACCTCCTCCTGTTCTCTGTGCATGCCCAGTGCTGGGCAGTATGGGCTCAGGTTGGATTCCAGAGCGAACAGCATTACACAGAGGATTTGATGGAATTGTAATGAATTGCACAGGGGAAGTGCTTGTTTGAAATCAACTCCATTAACTCAGAGCACAAACCATTGCAAAGTCAACAGTTTTTCTGAGTGGCCACCGCCAGCCATCTCTTTTGAAAACGCTAATGGGCTGTTTAATTAGGTGATGAAAATTGTTTACAGTTGGTGATCCCAAGTTTTGTCATTTTAATAATGGTTAAATTCAATCTCTTCTTTGATTCTTGGCAACTCTCTCATTATTTCATAACCTGCTTATGTCTAGTTTAATTCATTTGCGTGTATTAAAATCAACCCTCTTGTGCAGTAGTGGTGTTTGCTTAACTGCACTCTGTCATCACAATATGTGGGGAATAACCAATATACAGCAGTGGATGTTAAACAATTAAAACCTTGGGAAAGAATGTTTACATTTGTGGAAGATGTGTTCCTTTTCAGTTGCGTATACATGAAGACCTAAAGATAATCCTGTCAATACCGTGTGCCTTGCAACTGTTCCTGTGCATCTCTCACTTCTGGGGTGTGCTGGCTTCTCTTCTCTCTCTCCAAGCTTAATAATATCTGCCACTTCGCAAATCTAAGAAGAAACAACTTGGAGAATGTGGTTGAACCCTCTTGCCTGTTCCCCCTCTGCCCCCAGTGGGATAGGTGAGAGAATGGGGAGGTGGAAGTAAAATTCATAAGTTGCAATAGTTTAATAGGGCAGAAAAGGAATAGTGGAATATCCCTTTGGGCCGGTTGGGGTAGGCTGTCCCTGCTGTGTCCCCTCTCAGCTCCCTGTGCCCCCAGCCACATTGCAGGTGGGGGGGTGTGAGGAACTGAAAAGTCTTTGTTATTAGTGTAAACCCTGCTTAGCCACAGCTGGAACAGCAGTGAGTTATCAACATTTTTCTCATCCTAAATGCAAAACATAGCACTGTATCAGCTACTGGGAGGAAAATAAATGTTATCCAAGCTGAAACCAAGATCTTGTATGCTTGATTTTGTCTTCAGTGATTGCTTTAGAGCAACTAGGAGCAGAAGTTTTCTTTTTCTCTTAATTTTTTTTATGTTTATCTTTACCTGGTAAAGGTGGACTGGATTATTGGAAATAATTGTTTGGATTTGTTTTACTATTATTTTTTTTGAATGTTGATGGCCACAGGATGCCTATGGGCTCCTTTTTCTCTTCATCCTATCTAAGCATACTACAAGACCCACAAGTCCCTGTCTTAGCAATCATTCAGTCTAAACAACAGGGAAAAACAATTGTTGGAATGTGGAAAATTATATATAAGCACACCTGAATGACAGGAGATGCATCCAGACTCACTGGATGGCACTGGCAGAGGCCAGGAGAGGCCTGGTTCCCAGCCTCTTGGTCCTTTGCCATCTCAATGGACTTGGATTTTGGTTTGATTTTTGACAGCATTATATGCCTTGTATTTTGCCAAGGAGCTCAAGCACAGGCAGATAAACAAACTGGCAGATGCTGGGGCAGGGAATGTCTTTTAGTTTGGGTTTTTTTCCCCTGTCTATTTCAAAATTATGTCAGATACTGGTCTTTGGATTCAGAAGGAATAGGAACCTTTCAGTCAAGTTTTGGATACCCCTAAGATGGAACCCCACAGAGTGGGTTTTTTGAGGAGCTGGAGACTGGTCTGTTCAGAAACCACATTGTGGTTGATGCTGCAATATGAAATCCTACAGCAATTCTAAACCTCTTTGTGCCTCCTATTTTTGTGTTGCAGATGTAAAGGCATCATTAATATAAGCATGCAATATGCTGCATGGGTAATTAAAGCATTCCTGTGTAGTTTTTTCTTGCAAAGTGGTACAGACAGTTACAACCACACATGACTGCACTTAGATAAAGGTTGTGCTTTCTGGAGCTCAGAAACCGTGTGGGAGACCCGATCCCACCTTCAGAAGGCACTTGATGGCTTCTGAGTCCCAGGACATCTGGAAAGACATCCCTAAGACATTTTCAAAGGAAGTCCTTCTGCGGTTCATCTGCTCAAGAGTTCTTTAGCCCTGAAAGTTCGCAGAGAAAGACAAAACCCTTGGTGTAACTTTAGAGCAGGTGTCACCACAGCAGTTGTACATAGAGACCAGGCAAGTGTGTGAAAACCAGAGTGATAAGAAGGATGCGCACAACAGGGTAGGCATTTTCCAGCATGACAATGCTCACTTCAGGTGTTCACCACTTCCATCATGTGTACTCAGCTTTCTGAAATTGCAGTAAATAGGCAAGCTGAGGATTGTCATATTCCTGTGTTTCTGACATTACTGGACTTTTGGAAACTACTGTGATGCTGTTGCAGTATGACAGGTGGTCTATTATATAAATAAGAATGACTAAAGAAGAAATTGTTTATGTTCAAGGCATAGAACTATGTGAATGATTCAAAGGAAATGTGATTTCTCCCATTTCCCTGCTGTTGTATTCTTGGAAAGTTCTTTAAATATGCATAGAAAATGCAAGCAAAATAGGTTTCTTTAAATTTCTAATTGTGTGTGCCGTTTTCTCTCTAGGGAGCAAACAGATGAACCAAAATAAATAAGGTTTATTCTACAGCTTTAGTGATAAAGATACTTGACCTGAATAATAGTGGGAAATAATGAATGCAAATGCTTGCAAGAAGCTGTCACATATCTTTATTATGTAATCAATACAAAAGAGTTTGGATTATGTTCACATAGTAGTGGCACACCCTTTAAAATATTATGGTTCACTATAAATGCAATTTTAAGAGTACCATTCAACCCTCCTACTTCTAAGGGATGTTTTTAACAACTTTTTCTCCTCACCTTTACGTCTTAGCTACATGCTCAGGAAATCTGTTTCTCCTTTGCTTGAAAGTTCACGTAGCAAACTGCATAAGAGAGTAGGTTTTTGGGCTTTTGGGGTCAAAGTTGTATGAGCTTGGCTATTTTCAAAGCTGGAAAGCAAAGGGCTAAAAGGAGTCTTTGTATTTCTCTATTCCCAAACTGCCATTTAAATTGAAACATAATTTTATGAACATTACATCTGAATGCCATTTCTTTTCACAGGATCCCTTACCTCTGGGACACTGGCTTGGATCAGGATTTTTTTTTTCTTGCAACAGCTGTTCAGTGCATGAAATAAGCCAGTGGATGTGGTCCAGTTTATAGTGGGAAAGTGTCCATCTCCAAACCACCATCTCAATTGGCACTGAGTATCATCCTTGTCTCAGCAAAACGGCCAGAAATTGAATGAGCATGAATAATGAACCCTTTGCAATTGTCCAGGTCAGGTTGACAGCAATTTTGCCTCTGTCTATTGATAAACTTGGCAAAGGTTTTGCATTTCCAGGCACGCAGAGGCCTTTCTTAATGGTTAATTCTCAAAAATAAAATGCACCAAGCTTGAAGTCTCTGTAGTTCCTACTGCTGATTAATAAGATGATGTTGTTTTCAGAACATTTTAATACAGAGAAGATCTATTTCTTACCCTGAACAGTTTTCATTTTAAAATCACAACTGAGGAACAGCAAAAGGTAGCTTCATGTTGCAGTAATCCAGGGGATGAGATTTAAATAGTATAGACTGTCACATGACCTAAATTTTCAAATTTGGGTGTCTAAAGTTAGACACTGAAAATCAGGACAATTATTTTAGTCTTCCTACCATTTTTGCAAGCGCAGAAATACATTGTTAAATCTCATATTCATTTTCTATGGAAGTAGGGATGGTTTAGTTTTAACTTAGTGCTTTTTCTCTGAGGAGCTCTGAACGGTTTTATGAAGTATGTCAATGTCTTGGTAAAGAAAACTTGATATTGAAGCCCAGCAAAGTTGAATCTGTGCTCTCATCTTAATATAAAACTGTCCCTTCAACCCAGCCTGGAGCCTTTGGAGGTATTTGCAAGGAGGATTATCTTTCTTGGCACCCTCCATAACCACTGGAGAATGAAAGGCTCCAGTTCTGAAATTTCTCATTGGAGCCAAACATTGGTGCTCTGCAGTCCAAGAAGCTTTTTGTCAGGTGTCTGTAGAGGGAACCCAGATCTGGATTCCTATGCCTAAAAGTATCTTTGTGAGCAGCTTCTTTTGTGGGATTAATGCAGTATAAAATGATAACAATTTTCCATGGCTGACACATCAAGGGTGTTTGTACCTTCAGGTCCCACTTTTTCTTATCCTAGAGAAATCCACTGATCAAAATGCCTGAGTGGGGCTGGTAAATCTTGGCTTTGTCAGATATTTACTCAGGAGTAAGGCTTCCTCTTCGAAGGGCTGGTGGGACACCCGTGTGTTGCACAGAAATGAGACCAGGTTTTTGTGTCAGGTTTGTCTTTATGAAATCAGTCCTGATTGGAGTCAAGTTAGGTGAAGAATGTCATGTTAATTGGCTGGTCCCATTTCACTCATTTGTCCAGGCCGAGCCCTAGAGCCACCTAGAAAGCAGAAGGCTCAGGAAAAACAAGAGGAGGAGCATCCCAAATGCAGGCTTGTCTCAGAAGTTCTTTATCAAATGTTGAAAGTGAGGATGGAGACTTAGGGTTTATGTGGTTTGGGAAACTTCCAGTGAAAATATTCCCATTGAAAAATGTCAAGTCTGTGTTATCCAGCTGGTTTTGTGGAAGTCCAGCAGCTTTCTGTCAAGGAACAGTTCTTTGTTCAGGGAAGCAGGTGAAAAAGAGATGGATCTAGGTGAGCTAACAAGCTACCAAGTGCACCACTGTCTGCACCAGCATGATTTGAGTGAGAAACTTGAACCTCAGTGTCTTCATGTCAGCCAAGTCACCTGCCTGCCAAATTGGCGATTTCTTGTGCAGTGGTGGACACAGTAGGGCCGTTCCATCCCTTGGTCTCAAAGCCAGTGAGCTCAGGACTCACAAGGACAGTGCAAGACAGATCTGGTCTTCAAAATTCAATCTTTCCTGGCCTGTAGAGATCATATGTCTCCTGTAGAGATCATATGTCTCATCTCATCTCATCACTGCCCCCCTTTCCCCAGACTGTCTTGGAACATTAAATTCACCCATACATACCTTTTCTAACCTCAGAGTAAATACTGTTCTTTTAAAGGAAGTCTATACATCCAGTTCTGCATTTCTTCCTTTTGCTGAGTAGATTTGTTTCTCATTTCAGACTCATTTGGGACCTGAGACTGCACAAGATCTTTAGAGAAAAGACCATTTCCTTGTAGTGTGTTTATACAAAACTTAATTCTGGGGACCCTGATCCATGAAAAGTCTGAACAGTTCCTACAAGACAAATAACAATTTGGGAAATATAGGCTTAACCTCTGCAAAACCAAATGCATTTGCTTGTTGTTGTAGGGGGAAAGGGGGAAAAAAAGAAGTGTGCGTGAAGAAAATGGCATCTGGTAGGCTGCAGGAAAATGGACCAGTCTAATAGGAATTAGTGCTAACAGGCCTCTAAGTTTCTTTCCTCAAAATTACTGCAGTCAAAAAAAAATACCACTTCACATTTGTGCTTAATTTCACCTCTGTTTATTCTCCTCTCCTGTTCCCTCAAGAATGTAGATGAGCTTTAAGTTAGTTTTAATAGTAATAGGTTTGGAATCTAGCACACTTTCACAAAATTAACTTTGCTTCTGTTGATCTGGGAATTAAAATGCTTCATTAATTTAGCAAGTCCTGGTTTGACAGCCAAATAATGCATTTTGTGAGTTGTACTTTTAAGTCTAAAATTCTTATCTGCAGCACTCCCTGGATGTCTCTGACATTCAGGGCAGCTTGCAGCTCTGCATGGCCTGGAAAGGAGGAAAATGTGCCTGCATGTATATATGTACCAGTGCTATAATACAGTTTATATGAGTGACTATGCTGTGTCCAAGCAAGTCTTTAAGCACCGTGTGAGTAGGTATCTATTAAGAAACTTGTTTCTTCTCTCCTTTACAACATATACTCTTTTCTTTTTCCTTTGTTATTTTTTTCTTTCCTGAATTACCAATCCAGCTCCACACAAGCAGGAACATTTTTGGTAAAGGGAAAAAGGCTGGGAGGCATGGTGGATTTCTGTGCTGTACACTGGGGCTGGGGAAGGGAGCAAAAAACCCCAAACATGTCTGTATTAAAGGAAAGGATTTGTTATCTCTCTTCTTCACGCCAGACACATGTGGTACTGACTCCTGGGAAACCAAGAGATGCTGATATCACCAAGTTCTCAACTACACAGCTCTATAGAGTGTTCTCATGTTTTCTGTTCCAGTTGTTCTGCAAATGCTCTTTACCCTATGGATGTTTTACACTAAAACCTCCTTGAGCTACATGAACCATGCTATGATCATGTGTCAGGCTTGCAGACTGTGCTATTGCACAATACATACCTGCAGAGGACTTGTATGGCTCCCTTGGAGTTTTCCCTGGCACAGAAAATTAATCTTTTCTTCACGTCTCTTATAAACATTCCCCCAAATCACTTTTATTTGATTGTGCCTTGTCTCAAGTATCACTCTGGTCTGGGCTGTAAGGCTGTGTGTGGGCACAGCCCAAGCAAATGGCTACAGAACACAACCATGAAAAGACTTCAGGGTTCTCAAGGCTCCATAAAACTAACTGTAAAGCATGAAAATATAAAACAAGTTGAAACAGTTTTGTTTTATTGGTGTTCAAAAATGCTTATTCTCCTTTAGGGTCACCTCAGAGTGGCGCAGAACAGCAGTTTCACAAGAAAATAATATAAAAGCAGGTACAGGTTCCCCAGCACGACTGGGTTCCAGGTTATAAAGGTAGAGAAGTTTAGCCAGACCAGAAATCCTGCTGGGCAAATACCCATTACAGAGTTACCAACATGGTAGATTCAGCTTAATTTGCACTTTGTTTCTTTGTGACTCTGTCATTTACACCGCAGAATCACAGAATGTGCCGAGTTGGTAGGGGCCCTCAAGGATCATTGAGTCCGGCTCCTGGCCCTGCACAGAACACCCCAAAAGTCACCCCACGTGCTTGAAGGTGTTGTCCAAACACTTGAGTTCTGTCAGGTTTGGTGCTGTGACAGTTGCCCTGGGGAGCTGTTCTAGTGCCCAGCCACCCTCTGGGTGAAAAACCTTTTCCTGATATCCAACCTAAACCTCCCCTGACACAACTTCACCCCTGGCTGGTTTACTGGTGACCTCAGAGGAGAGATCAGTACTGGTGTCCACAGAAATGTCATGCAAAGACAATCAACTGTAATTTTCTATTTGTGCGCCTTGCTGAAAAAGCAGGGATTTTTACCCATGCTGGATGAGTAAAATTTTTGGAATTTCTTTTCTCTGCTCTAATTACCATAAGTCAAGATGAGCCTGTAGATTCTGTAGCTGAGGCTAATTGTGTTTTGCTTGGGAAAGTCTGTGGAGCAAAAGGCGAGGAATGTTTTTGTGACGTAGCAGTGTGGTGCTCGCTTTTCCCCCCATGCACTGCTTTATAACCTCAGATATTTCAGAGGTAGCTTCTCTTTAGTGTGCTTCATAGCAAAACTCAGTATTTCTGTCTTTGTTTTGGGAGGGGTGGGGGAAGAGTTAATTTTGCTCTTCTGTTGTCTAGGAAACAGTGGTTGTACTTACTTCCCTTTTGAAAATAGATAGTGAATTCCACATTCAGGGAGCAATGAATAAGATAAAAAGACACAAGATTAGAGGCTTGAATTAGACACCATTTGAGAGAGCAAAGATAAGTTCGTGTGTGCTGGAAACTCTTGGGTTGCACTGAAGTGGAGTGGGGAGAGGATCTGCTTTTAAAGAAGGTGCTCAGGGCTTTTAGGCTCTGGGCTGTTGGCGCTGATTCAGCACAGCGTTTAACTAAGTGCCTAATTTTAATGATGTAGGGCCCCGCTGAGTGCAGGGCTGAGGATGTGGTCCGGTTTGTGCATTAAGCACTTTGCCTCCCACCACTTGGAGAATTCAACCCTGTGCACATCGTGCTGAAAATTAAGAGAGAGACACCAGCAATTGTGATCTGGGCTCCTGTGCTGAAAACAAGCCATCCATTCAATTTAGGGCTGTAAATACTAAAATTGGAGATGGGGTTAATGACTCAGAACAACAGAACAGGGATGGGGATTTAAAAAAAAAAAAGCCTTGACGGTTGTCACAATGGGCAGCAAATGACAAGTGCATTTCAGTGCAAGTTTAAGACGATTATACTTGGAAGATGGAACTAAAATATAAAGCAAGGGCTGTATGCAATGCTGCACGTTCAGCTGGAAATGTAGGTTATGTACTTGGTATTAATTCATGTCCCAGTGAACAGAAAAAAAAAAAATCTTTCTTCAATTCAGATAGGACTGGAGCTGTAGATTTTTCTGACTAAGAAGCTCTGGATAATTCTTTTCTTATGTATTATTAATAGTTCTATTACATTAAATCTTAGGTGTTCAGAATGATCCACCAGAGGTGTTTCTCCCCCTACTCTCAATCCGTTGTTCCCAGCTGAAGTCTAGGGTGCACCTGGGTAGGTGAATCGGGGCTTGGAAAACTGGCACACAGATGCATATAATGACAGACACAATTTTCAGGACTAATTTCTTACAAGCAGTTCAGCAGATGTGTTTTCAGGAGAGGTTTTAGTGTAGTCAAGGAGGTGCTGCCCTCCAAAAGGAACCCTTTGAAGAATTGCAGAGGCCTGGGGAAGAAATACTAAAACAAATGAGCAGGAAGGGAGAGGGAGTTATAAAAAAGGAACATGTTGGGAGAGGCGAAGCAGAAAGATCCTGGCAGGGAGTGAAGAACAGGTTTTCTGGATGTGTTTAAAGGTGTAAAAAAGGGCAGCCTCAGAGACAGTAATGCAGATAGTAAAATCTCCTCCCAGGGCTTGTGATTACTATGTTCTGATTTAAAAAAAAAAACCTCAGCAAAATGCAAAACCACGCAAAACCAATACAGGAAAGAAAAAAGAAGTCATATGGAAAATCCTCCTGTCTCTTGTGTTAGTGATCACAAGCAGTCCCTTGTGAATGTGGTCAGCATTGCTGTACAAATATGCATGCCGTGCTTCTGAGTAGCAAATTCCAGCCCCCTTTGAGGCGAGCTTTGCGAGAGGTGTTGGAAATAAATATAAATGCAAAACCTAAAAACTGAGAAGGAAAATGGAAAACGTTCAGGAGGATTTGTGATGACTTTGCAGACTGGAAGTAGGATACAAACTCCCAGGTTGGAAGATGTTTCCGAAATGGCAGTCAATTAAAATAATAAGTGATAGAGCGTTGACAGTTTGGGTGTTTTCAAATGGAGTGCAGTGGGTAAGGTGCAGCACTTAGCTGGATGTTCTCCTATGGCAGTTGTTAGTCACCTTTTCCCTTTCCCATCGAGCAGAGAGAGCCCTAATGACAGCGGATATAATGATGCCTTCAGGGATGCTTAAGGAGCAACACAGTTCCTGTAGCAAGGTGTAGCCTGGTTCCCTTGTCTCAGTTTCGCTGGTGTGTGGAGGAGCCAGGACATGCCTCGGAGGGGTTGTCAGCCCCCCATATCACCCCAGAGCTGTTACACAATTAGCAGGTGCTTCCTGCACATGGCCGGGAGTGGAAAGGGAGCTCCAACTCCTCCACGTCTTGCAGGGCTGGAAGTCACCTGGCCTTTGCTGTAAAGAGATGAGAAATGTGAGTTAGTGCTCGGAGCGGCCTGTGCATTTCACCATAAAGGGTTACCTGGCAAGGCCTCTGCAAGAGGCATCCATGTCTCCTGATGAGCCTTGCCAGTGCTGCTCTTGCCTCATCTCTCTGACATCAACTTTCCTAAGCTGCTGCAGCCTTATGTAACTGCCCCAGCTCACCCAGCAGCCTCTTTCTGGGGGGAAGGGTGCTGATTCACCCTGCACACAGGTGCTGCGACATTGCTTTGGTTGCAGCTCTCAGGTCGGGCAGCACCTCTTCTGAGAAGAGCTAGGGAGAAGTAAAGAGAGGGGAAAAAGTTGGAGCTGGAGGAAGGTCACACTGCAGCACTCATGGTTCTACCTCTCCCCTTGAGATGCTTGCGAGAAGACAAACCTGATGGATGGTTGTATTTTCAGGAGAATGCAATGCAAAGCAGGTGGTTCCTGGCACTTAACAGACCTGGGGTTGTGTCTGTGCTGCTTTCAGAGGTTCACCTTCAGCAGGCTTTCACCCTGGCTGCCACGGGTCAGGGTGACAAAAGACACGATGGCAGAGGCTGTGGGATGAACCACCCACGTGCCAGGCCCCACCAGAGCCGTGCCTAATGTAGCACACCAGCCCTGATGTCTCTTTGTGTCCTGGGTGATATTGGGGTGATAATTAGCAGAACTCCTTCTCACCCAGCCGCAACACCATCTCCCCACAGTGCTGTAGGTATTCACCCCAGGCCATGCGCAGTTGTGCTACAGAGGTGGTTTCCTACACATGGATCCCCGAATCACAGCGGCTCGTAGACACTTAGGGCTCAAAACAGGAATTTATTGGTCCTGGCTGAAGAAGTTAGGTCGGAAATCTGAGTCTGTAATCTTGGGTTCTTCTGTGCCCCTTGGTCGAGGAGAAAGGGCACCCCAGTGTTGGATGGCCATCTCTTCTTCAGCCACTGGTGTACAGCAGATAAGAAAAATGGCCTTTGAGGGCCAGTTTCTGTCCATTGATTAGAGAAGGAGCCAACAGTGTGACTTATATAGCCTCAGGCATCTGAGATGGGGCAAGATGATATGTGGAAAGATCTAGAGATGTGGGTAGAAACCAAGAAAGGGAGGCATTTTTAAAATGTGCTGTTTTAATGAATATTTTCAAAGCAAAACAAAATTGAATTCCTGGAGTAAGGCAGTCTACAAAAATGCCAGACTTCAAAAGCCAAAAAGGAAGAGATGCATGGCTTTCAGTGTGCAGAATGTGCAATATATAAAAATATATTTTTGAAGACTTTTAAAATTCAGAAATCAGAGTCAAGAAGAAAAGAAAAGGTGAGATGAGAAGGAACGAAGAAGGGTTTCAAGGTTTTCTTTGTTGTTGCAGTTTTGGTTTTTTCACTGCTCATCAAAGCCTCCTCCAGGAACCATCAATCGGCTCTAAGGACCTGTCCCAAGAAGTGCCTCCTCTAGCAAGGCTTATCTGTTTGTTGTGAATGTGCTAATTTCCAGTGATAGTTCTGAGAGTAGTGCATTTTCCTTCCTTGCTGATAGAAACCAAATTAGCTAATAAAAATAATTAAATTTATATTCTCCAGATGTAATTGGTTATTATGCCCTCTAGGTGGGAAAAAATGCCTTCAGATGAGAAGAAGCCTATATTCTCCATTCAGATGACTGAAACTCTTTAATTTCCACAGAAGTGGACTGCAGAGAGAGTGGTATCCCTCAAGCCCATACAGAAAGGGCATTAGCAGCCATTTCCTAAAGTAATTTATAGTATGGCTCACTGTATTATGCCAACTCTAACAAACTCTCTCCTCCTTTACTGCTAGCATGGCTGTAATTCCAGTTACTCTATTGGGAATTTGGCTCTTGGAAGGCTAAGTGATTTATAAATTTTTAAGAAGTGATGCATACAGCTAATCTAAAGGAAAATGGGCTCTTGTAGCCTGTGCACCTGCTGGCTGGGAGGGAGAGGATTTCTTGCAGGATTCCTTTGCTAAAATGGGAAAACTGATAATCTTTAAGGTAGCTTGTTTTAACAGATTGTTGACAAAAGGCCATTGCTTCTGGAGCCTTTTGGAGTTTACCCAAAAATCTTTAAAACAGAGATAACTATTGTTGCATCAGTGCTTAGTCTTGAATCATCACATGAATTTCTCAACTATTGGATACTTTGTGTGAGGGAGCAGAATTTTGTGAAACCGTGGTGGCCTTTATTTAGGTCACACTTAAGTCCCTTCTCCTTGCATCCCTCTCCAGCATGCTTTCAGTGTGGAAAACAAACTCTTTCTAGGAAACAGTTTTTTAACGGCCTCCTTCCTTCCTTCCAGCTGGGACTTATGAGCACTGGGGCAGTGTGGCATGGAAGGGATGCAAGGCAGGGAGCATGGGAAGAAGTCCTCCCAGGTGAATTCATACCATAGTAACTTGATATTTGATTTCTGGAGGAATGCAGTTACTTGTGCCATTCTAGAATTGCCTCTGAAGGACTTCCTGTATGGATACCCATGGCAAACGTACACTTCAACACGTCTAAAAAGAATTTCATACAAATCCATTTACCTTTGGTCCTTGACAACATCCAGATCAAAAGTTGCATGGTGTTCCCACTCCCCTGACACAGGTGGCACCTGATGCAGTAGAGAGACAGAGGAGAAGCTGCTCTCTGCCCTGCTTCAGTTGTTAGTGTGTCATCGTTGCTAGAGAAACACAAAACCTTGGACTGGGATTCTGGCAGAATAAAAGCCTTTCAATTCATATTTGATCACATTTAAAGGAGGGGGAAGGAGGAACCTTGTAAAAACCCTGTTCATCCACTAGAGAGCATATAGGCAGTGCTTCTCCTTGGAGAAAATAAAAATGTCAAGCTCTTATTATGCACAATAATGCAATGCAGTTTAAATGTTTACTGCTGTTCTACCCACTGCAGTCACATATGGAGAAAAGAGGATGTAAAAACTGGAAGAAGGCTTTGCAAATATATAACTTTCATGTTCAAAAGCCTCTTATCTCCTTGTTAGTGTTTAATATCTTCTTGTTCTTAAAGAGCGTTCCTATTCTCCCCATGGAAATATTAAATTATTTACAAAGTTCCTGAGAAATGCAGGGGTGGAGTTGAGAAGGTGCAGAGCAGATGTCTGCAAGGGCATTTTATGGCTTTTAGAGGATTCCAGTGTTTCATTTCTGGCTGATGTGGTTGGGAAGAAGCTTCTGCAAACAAACTGGTGTGAAGCTGCTCATTCTGCAGATGAATGCAAGAAGCTGGCGCTGAGAAGGTGATGTCCTTTGAAGTCTAATGATATTAATGTTGACTCTTAAATATTTCATAGCTGTTACTCTTTTGTACTGATTTTAGTGCTTGAGTTAAGGAGCACAATTTTTTTTTCCTCATCTAATTTCCATTTTTCCCCTCTAAACTGCCTCACTCTGTGTGTATACAATACACATATGTAACTTCAGATTTAAACCATAGGGATCTGCGTGCGTTAAATGGATAGTGGTACACCCCAGTAATTAATTAAACTTTTTTTTCCCCCATGGGTGTAAAATTTACTTTTTCCAAAGGCTGTTTGTTAATGCAGTGCGTGTTAGAGGCAGTTTTTTTCCAGTGGAATACATCGCTGACTTTCTCTGCTGCCCTAGTTAACCTTATTCCGTCCATCTTTAGGTTACAAATGATTCCACTTACACTTGTAACCTGCTGTGAGAGTTAGGCATGAAAAATAGTATAGAAACCTCAGGTAACGCCTCTGATACCTACCTTTTCCTCTGGATTTTTTAATGCTTGTCTTATTTTGTGGGAGGTAAAATCTTTCGTAGTGGATTTGTTACATTTGTATAGAGCAACATGGGTTTGGTGGACATTCATTACATGGCCTTTCTTGGTATATTTTTACTTTTTGTGTGCCACAATTCTGACTTAGCCATTGGCAAAATATTTTTGTAGTACTTGAATACTGGATGACAATCTGGTCAGGATTTTATTTGCCCTCAGCACCAAGCAAAACTTTCTTTTTGTTGCCTTTTGCAAGTGATCAATGGATCCACTTAGATTATAACCTGGAGTTAGGAGCAGAATTACATGTTAATATCTCTCACTGCAATAAAACAACTGTTAAAGTCCATTACTTTTCTGGGGAAAAATGGGATTTGTTTAATTTTAACTGCCTCAGTAGTGTTCTGGTGCATATATAAATGCTGATGAATGAAATCCAGCAATTAGAATTAGAAATTAATAACACAAGGCATCTAGTCATTTCAGCGAGTTTGCATTTTGATTCTGATTGATTTTTCTAATATTTGCTAAGTGCATATATATCCACAAAGGCTTTCTATCCATATGCTGTATTTTTAAAATGCTGGCATGTTGACTTCTGGGATCTAGATCTGTTATTTGACAGCACATTATGATTTAATTTCTGTTATCTGAAAAACTGCACCATTTAAATAGCTGATGCAGAATTTCAGCATTTCTGTTCATTGTTCTCTTTTTCAAGGTTTTTGGAGATTACACTTGCTGCCTAACCCTGTAAGGTTGGTTTACATTTCAGGCAGGGTTATTTTTCCTCTTTGAATGACAGCAAGTATTTGTGTGCATGTATGCAAGTGTGACATGAAAATACGAAGATAGCTGCCTTACAGTTCTGTTTTTGCTTTTTAATTGATATTTGGATGATATAAAGCAAGCAAGTGCCATATGACAATAAAGTGGACCAACTTTCCCAGCTGGATGTCATATTTGATGAAGTATGTAACCAGAGAAACTGTGAATTATGTAAAGTGCTAAATAGGATTCTGGGTGTAACTTATTACCCTGCGGGCTGGAAGATACTGCTTGTTATTTACTTGCACTTTCTGAAGCAACATTATTCTGGGTGTTTCTCAGAAGAGCTAAACTTCGTTATTGGTAAAAATAATTTCAAGGAGTGAGTGTCATAACTTCTGGTTTCCTATGGGGAAGAAGTGGGAGGTTTTAGAAGGCTGGATGTGAGTAGTACTGAGTACGACTTCTTGAACCCTTGTCTGCCATGCCTTGCATGTGTCTGTTCTGCTGCCGCCGGGTAGGGACCAGGGTGCGCAAGATTTCCTGATAGTTCCTGACGAGGACGGATGCTGCTGTCTGGGTCCACTGAGATAAGAGCTCCTTGGGCCTGCATGTGGTGGTGGCTTTGGTATTCTGTGTTTACCTCACCAAGGAATATTTTATTTGCTTGTTGATTGTGTCCCTTTCTGGCTTTATGCTTGGGTTTTCTTTCAGTTAAACTGAATCACATAATTTATTTTTACATATAGTTCTTGAAACGTCAGTGTACTAACATCATGCACGTGCTTTACTGCATAAACCTAATGCAGACTCTCTGAAATAGAGGTTTTTAAATTTTAACCTCAATATAAAATTTGCTACTTTCTTTTTTTTTTTCTTTTTTATCACACTGCACCTGTTCTTACTTGGGGTCCCTGGATTTGTTGTTGGGCCAGGTGCAGCACATTCTTATTTATCAACCACCATGAGTGTCTTGGGTCTTCTGTGGAGGCTGCCAAACTTTTTCAGTAGCATTCAAGTTGTGTCAGGAGGTTGTATCTTCATGAGGGTGTATGAGTTGATTTAGTTGTAGGAGGAAATACTGTTAAGGAGGACCAGATTTCGTGAAGAGTTTTGCTCTTGTGCTAAAAATTGTTGCTTCTTGATGCATTAGACTGGACTTGTACAAACTCACTGCTCGGAGCAGATAACTGGAGTCATAATAGGTGTGAGGTTGGTGTTTGTAGGAGAAATGCATGTCAGGAAAAGGTTCATGTCCATCAGTTTTTGGGTGTTTTTGCTAAGATGAGGCAATATTAGCTGCTGGATCAGGCCCTGAGCTCAGGGCTCTCTCTGCTGTCTCTGGCCCTGCAGGTGAAGGAACAGTCCAGGGGACCTGCCAGGTTTCCATCTTCTGGAAGAGGCAGCTCACCTTGCCTGTCCCTTCGTTAGCTGGAGGGGACAAAAGTTAGTGACTGATGCTTTAAATACTCAAGTTTTGAAATAAAAACTCTCAGCTGCTTTCCATTTTTTATTTCTGCACTTTCACGTTCTTTTTTTTCTCTTCATGTTTTTTGGGGTCTTTCAAAGCTGATGGTGCTGCGCAGTGGGAGAGATGGAAGTTTTCTACTCTTTTATGTGTGAGCATTATGCAGGGTGGAGAAAATCCAGGGAGAGGCAGCGGTGTGACTGGGAGAGACAGCCTTGCTCTTGCTGAGACTTTGATCAATGGCAAACCTTCTCTTTCCTAAAGACCTGCCCAGAGACTTTCTTGCTCTTGCAGGCAGCAAAAGGCATCGTCTTTTCAAAACGCTGCCAAAGGAACAGGAAAATATCAAGAACTAGAAAACACCTCCATTATCCCCTCTTACAAAACCTTGTTGGCAGATGAAGGGAAGACCTGGTGCATAGCTCCAGAAAGATTTAGGTTTCAGGTCATGGGCATTTTCCTGCATAAAACCTTGTTCAAAGTATGTTGGATCTTATGGAGCAGGACTGTTGGGCACAATACACTGGGAACTGCTTTTTCCCATAATCCAAGTGTTTTGGGGGTGAAAAAAGGAAATGCTGTTTTGGTGGTGACTCACAAGAGTCTCGTGCTCCTGTGTGCTTCACCTTCACGTGTGAAGCTCTGTTCCAGCATGAAGACAGAATGCACCATGGCACAGGTGCTTGCGACCATGAGCATGTGCCTTCCTTGGTATCTGTGCTCATTTTGAGCTTTATCTCTGCAGAGCTGGGTAAAAAGGACAAGAGAATGTTACTGTATTGGTGTGGTGGGAAGGCCTTGCAGAACCTCTGCAAAATGACAAATTTTGCATCAAAACTTCCAGAATCTAATAACTTGTACATAGCTTACCCTTCTCCAACTTTCCAAAAATATTTCATTTTTACATAAATTCTACCTCTTTCCTGCAAATATAGCTATCTCCATTTACAATTCTATGATTTTTCAATCACACATGAACCTAATTCTCAGCTTACTATAGTAGTATATATATAGTATAGTATTGAGACAATATAGCAATATGTAAAGTATTTGAAAATTCAGAAATTTAAATACTGGTGTTGGAACTTCGCTCCATCTGTCAGAATTCAGGCAGTGGTGCAGCAGTTGTTGCCCAGTAATTCCTATTGTACAATGCAAAACTAGGCTTAGCAAGAAGGTGTTAAAAACGCAAGCTAACAGAATTTTCAGTTGATTTCCTGGTTTTAGCATTTAGAGTCAAGCTACAGTACTACAGTAAAGCTTCCCATCTCTAGGTCTCATCTGTTAAAACTTCTGGTAAACGTAATAATGTGTTTCTGCTTATTAATTTCACTGCAAGATCATAGGCTTTAAAAAAAATTAAACTATCGAGACACTCAAGGGAAAAAGCAAGTTTGATATGTGCTGTGTATTTATTTCAAGTGCATAAGCGCCTTAATGAAAAAAGAAATTTGGTATTTCCCCCTTTTCTAGTAATTTGTCAAAAGTCTTGGGCTAATAATTGGAAAATTTATAGCCTTCAGTGCACTGTATTCAAGTTCTGCTTTTAAAAGGTTAAGATGAGAAGATTTTAAAAATCAATTTACTAATTTTCAATGGCTTTCCAATCCCAAGTGTCCTAGTTTTGTAAAGTTTTGTGAATCTTTTCCTTTTATGATAGTTGATCACTGTGTCTTGTGTATCTAAGTTTTTAGTCAGGAGGGAGAATTACCAATATAATTCTCTACAATCACCATTATTTTCTCTGTCCTTCCCAAAATAATGCAGATCTTAAAAATATCATCTTTGAAAGATACTTCTTTTTTTTCAGTTTTCATATAGCAAAGTAACCAGTGCTCAGACTCATCTCAGGCCCTTTCAAAATACCTAGTTCTTCTGGCCATAGTTGGATATTCAATAGTCTCATTTTTCACTAGAAATTTTGGGTTTTTTCTATAAGTCCTCATGCAACTTGCTGCTTTCAGTTTGAATGTTAAGTCCAAGTGATTTATTTTTTTAAAAAACTTGTTTCCACCATTTGCTCCGTACCAAAACTCAGCCCTTTCAACTTTTCCAGATTTCTTTTCCTGACTGTATTCTGTAGTGAGTTCAGCCCCGCTTTTCTGTATTAGTTAACCTTTTGCCCTATAAATATTCGTTAATGGAAATTTTTCCCAGTTGGCTCAGGTTTGTGATAGTCAGCGAGCTTGGGCTGATAAGGGAACCCTGCTGCCAGCGTGCTGAGGAAAGCATTAAACCACAGCTGTACTCCTTAGTGCTCCTGTCTTTACCTGCCCCAATCGCATACCATTACACTTGATTTATCCGGTGTAACGTGATCCTTATACAAAGCCAAGCCTGGTTGTCATAAACCCTTCCATTTTCATGCCTTTCTTATCTCTTTTCCAGCTGCATTCTCCCCAGTGCAACAAATAGCTCCGATGTAAAACTTTCAGAGTAAAAGGAGCCAGAACTAAATTTGTGCAGCTTGAGTTTGGGTGGGACTTAGACAGATAAATATGGTTTGTTTGGGTTTTTTTTTTATTATTTTATTCCTTTTTAGCCTCTTGCTTTCTGATTTCTTGTCATGATATTAATCACCTTGCTTATCTCAGTACTGGAGTAGTAGAGATACGAGCTGTGAGATTCACCATTCTGTGGCATCTCCTGTTGTCTACACGTTTTCCTGATCTGCCTGCAAAGTGCCTTGGGAGCCCAGCTGCAGCCACCTCAGGCTGCCTTATGGGGGAATGCAGGGGGCAATTTTGCATTTCCATGAAGATGTGTGTTTAAAAGCTGAAAAAACTAAAATATGCACAATTC
Source organism: Pardalotus punctatus (assembly GCA_013400915.1). Lineage (NCBI taxonomy): Eukaryota > Metazoa > Chordata > Aves > Passeriformes > Pardalotidae > Pardalotus > Pardalotus punctatus. Next base: position 1,277,606 of record VZTX01014858.1, read on the forward strand.
TTCCATAGTAAGTCCCACCAGGGCACCTTCCTCATCAGACTTTGACATAAAACAGCTCTTAGCACTGATCTTTCTGTTGGATCAAGCTTGCAGTGTGTTTAGCAAAGAAAACTTTAATTCATCTGTCCCTGCAAATTAAAACAATCAAAGAGCTTAGAGAAACCCAAAACAAGTTGCAAAATGGGAAGGTGTTGATAAGTTCAGGTGATTACATATAATATCATGCCTTTAGTAGTCTTAAAATTGAGAAATGCAAGATTTCTGTGAAACAAAAGAACCTAAAAATCTAAGTATATATATAGTTCTTTGTCTTAGGAACTCTTCTTTCATGTTTTAATTTGTTTTCTTTGAAGCCACATACCATGAAAACTTAACTTTGCCCATTTTTAAAGGGGAATCCAAGGATCCCCTGCAGTCTAATTGGTTGCTTCCTTCCAGTTTTGATTTTGATTTGTACTGAGTATTTTTGGATGCATCAAAAACATGACTTGCAGTCAGAATATGTGTCCTTGTCAACATTTCAGTAAGCAGAGGTCAAACCAGAACATGAGAATACAACTTACATATTCATAGTTGCATAAATTGTCCCAGAAGAAGGTCTTTTATTATATGCTGTCCATTTGCATGCTTAGTTAATAGTTTAGTGGACACCATGAAGATGTCAGCTGCTTCTTTACTGATAAATTTTATTTTATTTTGCATAAGCCTACATACGTTTTCAGACAAGAGACTTAGTGTAATCTCATTCAGCGTGATAGCGACATGAGTTCAATGCCTACAAGAAGGGATGATAGCACTGGATATCTGTTAAAGGAAGAAATCTTTAAAATATTCCATTCACCTATGCAGTTAAGGTGACTAGAAATTCAAACAGTCCTCAAAATATTGATGCAACTTCACTGTATCTGTAAGTCTATAAGCACCTGCCTCGAAAACAAACAAACAAAAAAACAAACTGTGAGAAAAGGGAAAGTATGGGAAGATAAAGCAACTATAAACAGTTACTGCACTGAAGGTAGGGAGCTTTTTAATTGTGTGGATAAAAGAAATGGGGCAGGAAAATCATGGGAAAGATCATGTAAACTTCAATGATGTGGTTTCCATTAATTGCTTTTAGAGGGTTTGGGGGGAAAGCCATTTAATAATAGAATAAAATAATAAAGACAGTGACAAGTGGTAGTGGGGGCCACAGATGCAGCCATCTGAAGATTAAGAAGCCCAGGTGTGATCCAACATTGCTTTGGTCCTATTTTTGGTGCATCTTTGTCACCAGTGACTGTTCTCAGGAATGTTTGAGGGTTTCTGCTCTGATCAGCTCCATGCTGCCCTGAGCACAGTGGTCAAAATTCTCTAATATCCTTAGCTTGACTACAGCAAAGCTAAACCTGCCTTCAGTTGGGATGGGTGCTGTGGTGAATCAGCCCAGCCCCTGAGAAAAGGTGACAGAGTTGCAGGGAAGACAAAATGTCAGGAAAGAAGCAAAACCTGCACCTGCTTACTAGTGAAAGCAAAGACTGTGACCTACTTTCCCTTTTTTCATTAGGATGTGGTTTAGCAAAATTGCCACCGTGTGCCTGCAGAGGTGACGAACCCCGACCACCCCACAGGGCTTCCCTAGAGCTGAGCTGGGCAGAGCCTGGCACCACCTGCACAGCAGATCATCTGCCACAGCTCTGGGGGCAAAAAAAAAAAATCAACCTGAGAGGCAGCAGGTAACTCTTGAGAAATTCTGCAAACCCCCGTGTGAGGCAAAATCACTTGTAGGAAGCAAGAGGAGAGACAAAAGCAGAGCAAGGGCTGTGGCAGAGCCTGCCCAGGTTCACCTGCCCTGTGTTTGTGCCTCCACCCCTCCAGAGCACCGTCACTTGCCGAAAGAAACCGCAATTTTTGTGAATATCTTGGATTGCAGCCAGGTAATTACCTCCAGGAAATTTTCGTGTTACTAACTGATAATCTATAGAAAATGAATGAGGAAGACAGGCTGGAGGGGGGAAGCTAAAAATTTTACAGTATATTAAACAACCATCTTGATTGAGAAGCTATATATAGGAAGATCTAGGTGTGCTCTTTCAGGGAAATAATCTGTTCTGTAAATGATAATCCCAGGAGGATACTTTGCCTTTTGTGGGTGTACACAATGTCTGCACACTGGACTCTTATCCTGAATCTTGGTCCCGAACTACCCAAAATTAGCACTGAGCAATGTCAGCCTACTGAAACAGTGCTGAGTTGTCAGAACTTTGCATGTGACTTTTCAAGAATCAAAAAAAGGTCTCTGCTGAAGAGGCTGTTTCCTCAAGCTGACTTTCACATTCATTTTTGGTTTTTTCATGTCTATTAATTTATTTCCTGCATTCCATTAAAAATGGCATCTACAGGTCAAGGAGCATTAAAATTAGTTCATTACCAAAAAAACCCAAGCAACAACCACAATTGAAAAACAACAGTAAAAACCTCTCTGCCTTTGTTGATTGTGCACTTTACCAGAGATTTACATTTTTCAAATCTGTTGCCCTCCAATTATAGTTTTCATCTTGCATGTAAACTTGATACAGCAAGATAAACAATCTCCCAACAGCTGGAGAAGGAAAGCTTAATAATAGCTCTGATTATTTTTTTATCCAAAAGAATATAAAACAGCCTGTATTTTTTATGATGTCACAACTAGTGGAGAGTTTGACATTATCACATTAACTGCTAATGTATAAATGCAACAGTGATGTACTAGAATTAAAACATTGTATAATGACCTTCCCTTGGTTCAGCTATTAAAAACACATTAATACTCTGTCTTGCAAATTGGACCTGGTGCAATTTTATTCATCAATAGCTAGTTTGTGGGGGGTTTTGTTTGTGTGGATGTCTGTTTATTTTCTGGAAAATTATTCTGACTTCATCTTTTGCAAAGTAGGAGTCAGCAACATCTCAGGTGCTCTTACACAGACTTTATTTAATTTTTATTCTATTTGCAAGAATAGTAGCCAGAATAGGGAAACTCAGTCTCCCTCCTTCTATCTTGTCCTCAGGTTGGCCAGCTTTATCCAGTTCTGTGTGGTTCAGTTTGTAAAATTAGTGTATTACCCATCTCATGTGCAAATTGAGACTTAATTAACAGATGTTTGTAGCTACTTTCACATCCTCCTAAGAGTCACGCTATGTGAGGGCAAAGCAGTTGTTGCTGGGACATGAGAGCATTGGAGCAAAGGCTTTTTTGGAGATGGGGAGCAGGTTACATAGGGCTATATTGGGGGTTAACTTGTTTTGTTTTTTTTTTAAGATTCTTTGGAATCTTTTTAAAATTCCCTGTGTTGAAGCAGGTGGGGTGCAAGACAGCAAAAGATACCTCCCATATAATAGGTGGGTAATAATTTCTTGCATGCACCTTCTACAACTTGCATGCATCAAGGTTTTAAAGCTCTTAAGAGCAATCTATGAGTTGAACAAAAAGACTGCTGGAATGGCAGTGGGCATGTCAAAGCACACTTGATGATAACAGCTGTCAGGACACAGGAGATGAAAATGCAACCAAGTACACAGGCTACAGGAAAACTTGGCCTTGGGCATTTTGCTTTTGCTTCAGTAGTTTTAAACCTACATTCTCCAGAAATTATTTTTAAAGTTGGGAGAGCACAAAGGAGGAGAAAATCCTTTATGAGCTGTTTCTAAAAATTGAAAATACACAAATAACTAGTAAATAACTGCTGGGTCACTGTTACAAAGTACAGGCAGGGCTGCATTTAGATGGCTTGGCTTTTATCTGATTGTGAGCCGTGCGTTTCCTTATACGGGAACTACCGCCAACCCAATTTTAATCAGTTGCAATTTTGTTTTTGCATCTAAATTAGAATAGCTTGGATTGAAGGGGAAGTGAAAAGAAATGTCTGTCAAAGCATTTCTATAAAGCAAGAACTCTCTCACTTTAGTTTCATCATGCATCCTCCAGTATGATATTCTTCCTTTTACCCAAATATTACTAGGATTATAACTCTAGTGTATTTTACATCAGCTCTCTGCTTGCAAAGCTAAACAAACAGTTCATGAGCTATGCTGGGAAGCCTCCCCGAAGACCTAGCTCTTTAAAACATGTAGGTACAAGCATGACTCAGACTGGCAATGTAGAATGGAAACTTTCAGTTCTGTTGTTGTCTCGAATCCACCTTGATTTGGAAACAACCAAAAATATTCCTTCCTGATGACCAGCCAGGGGCCCCTGTGAAGAGACTCAGTGGTATCAGTTACTGCAAGTAAGCAGACACGTATTTGGCACATGCCTCAGCAGAGACCAATATACCTCCCAGCCAAGCTGAGGGACATAGGCAGGACAGTGTTTGATTTGTGACCAAATTCCAACCTGTGACCCAGCAAAGCTCCTTGTTCTACCAAGCCTGTTGCTCCTGCTCTTTCCACCTTCCAGTTGAAATGAAAATGGCTAATCACAAGTTTGTGCTAGCATCTGTTCCCATGCCTCTTGTCTGAAACAAAGCCTAATTATCACAGCCCCTTCCTTCGTATTTTTTTTTACTTACCCAATTGTCTGCAGCTTTGATATCTAGAGCATAAATGCCAAGGCTGAAACGTGCATTCAATTAGATGACTCTTGACTGACCTACATAACAGTTCATTCATGAGATAATGTGACCTGGAGTCATGGAGATAGAAGCCAGTTGATTGAGCTGGCTTGGCTGTGTACACTGCAAACTCTCCAGTGATTGAGGAATCATCTAAAATTAGCCATACGCTGTACGTTGTTGAGAGCCGACCCGGCTCTGTTTCGGTAACATTTCTTTTATGAGATGAGCATATAATTTGTCACACTGTAATTCTTTAAAGCTTAACTTTATTAACATGAGGTACTTGGGTATCAAATAAAACGAGCAATTAAGTGATTTATGCTTAAGGTCTGCTTAGGGTTCAGGGTGTGGGTAGCCAGCCTCCCATGAAGGGGCGAGAGCATGCACAGTATTTACCACTTCCTTCAGAGAGCTGCAAAATGGTGCTTTTTGAAGATGAACGTCGTTGTGCATGTAAATCCTAATAGCCTATTACTGCGCCGCAAGTTAAAATGTATTTTTGTACTAAAGGTTATTGTATGTTTGTAGAGAACCACAGGGTATTTTCCTTAGCTTTTGCCTACTGCATTTGTGAATTTGCAGCTTTCAGCTGTGGGGGGGGG